>PVKH010020065.1:0-14686 GCA_004027955.1 Chaetophractus vellerosus | reverse complement strand
TTCATATTTATAGAGTGCCTACTCTGTCAGACACTATTGTAAGCATACACATTAAATTATGCATGAACCCTCACATCATCTTTCAAGTGGGGAAAATATGTAAAATATATTTTTTGATGTTATACATTTTGCCAGTGTCAGATTTCATAGTTGAATACGTTGAGTCTAATTCCCCAGTTTATCTGCCAACATTCTGATTGATCAAAATCTGGACATTTAAACATCAATTGCATTTCATATTCCAAATTCACAATGCTGCATCTTATTTCTATTGCATTCCTTTTTAACTTATGGGAGGAATATGTCTTAAATAGCTATAGTCAGGTAATACACCTAAAAGCAAACTCAGCTTAATACATTTACATGATTTTATGATTCTATTCCTCTAACAATAATATTACAAAGCTGAAATATTTATCTGCAGTCAACAGAAATCCAGTCAAGTATTTGTGTGTGCCTGCATTAGTTTCATCTCTCCTCCATCTTCTAAATGAATGTATAGCAGAGATTGTTCTGATGTTCCTTCCCTCTAACACTTTGTTGCCAATAGAATGTCATGATCCTTATCATCTCTATAAATTCCAGTTTCCAAGGATGTCATTTTTTAAAGGTCATTTTCAGATCTGTCACTCTGGATAGATGTATCTCTTTTCTTGAAAAGGCCAACTTAGGGAGCTTTCATAAAATTATGGCAATTCCATTTCTTTCTTTAATACTCATATACAAATTCATGGTCAAATTATGTATTGAGGACTGAATCACCCACCCTACAAAAGACATGTCCATGCCTTAATCCACACTCCTGTGGGTGTGAACCCATTTTTAAATAGGACATTTGAAGATGTTATTAAAGTGTGACCAAATTGAATCAAGATAGGTCTTAATTCATATGACTGGAGGCCTTTTAAAGAGAGGAAAATTCAGACATAGTCAGTTAAAGAAAGCCACAAGTAGAAGGAAGAAATCAAAACAAGCCAGAAAGAGAATAGAGTGTGACATGTTACAGCAGACTGCCATCACCAGAACACTACTGAAGCTTGGAAAAAGCATGACCTTGCCAACATCTTGATTTTGGACTTCTAACCTTCAAAACTGAGAGCCAATAAATTTTTGTTGTTTAAGCCAACCCATTGTGTGGTATTTATCATGGCAACTCTAGCAAACTAATCACAAGCCATTTGAGAAACTTAGATATTACCAACAGTTTTGAAACATGAAATATATGAGAAATATTTTTAAAAATTTACTATTTCATAATTTATTTGAATTATTTTGTAATTTCCTTGGTGAAACCAAAACAAAGTTCACAAGTCATATGGCACTATACCATGAACCAAACCATTAAGCTATATTTTTAAAAATTGTCACTACTAAATAGGGAATTCTGAAATTTTGTCAAAATTGTTATCTAATATATATTCTCTTTTTTTCTCTCATGATTATACTTTCACCTCTAGGGATTATATGAGGCAAAAAAGTTTCATCCTGTTGATTCTAATTATGCCCAACTTTGATTAGCCTTACTTATAAATGTATAATCATTTTATTCTCTAAGATTTATGGTATTTAATATGATTTATTATATTTAAATTACTTTCAAAGTATAAAAATTTATTTCATCCAGACTACTAATTCCATTGAATACTTCAATGGAGAACATCACCAAAATTGGTTTATATTACATATTTATGAGTGACTTACATATACCTCAGTAATTCAAAGTTGTTCTCAAGGCATTTCTCTTTCCTCTTAAACATAAACATTAGGTTTTAGCTAAATATATAATTGGAAAATATGTACTTCAGCCAATGGGTTGCTGATGCAGAGTACCAGAAATCTGTTGGCTTTTATAAAGGGTATTTGGGGTAAAGTCTTACAGTTATAATGGCCCTAAAGAGCCTAAATCAAGGTTGCTCTCCCACCAAAGTCAGTTGCCATGTGTTGAAGCAAGATGTTTGCTGATCTCTGCCTGGTCTCTCCTTCTGGGGCTTCCTCTTCTTCTTGAGAGTCCATGAGCCCAGGTTCTTCCTGACCTCAGCTGAAAGCTGGCATAGGGCTCGTCATTAGGTGAATGGTTCATGTCTCTTCCCAGGGCTGCAGGAGCAAAGTTCTCTCCTCTGCCGTGAATATGGCTCATCTCTTACCGGGCTTTAGCTGTTTAAGCCTTCTTTTCTCTGGCATCTATGGAGATCTCTCTCTCTTCCTGTATCTTCTGTGTCTTCTTGAGTGGCCATCCAAGGCCACTCAGTCCACCAAGGGAATGGGGACTTAGCTTGAGTTACACCCCACTGATGTGGTCAAATCAAAGCCCTAAGCATAACAAGTATTTTAATCAAGACATGTCAGCTGAATCTAATTCATTCAAAGGGTATCACACCCAGAGGAACAGACCAGTTTACAAACATAATCCTTATCTTTTTTGGGGTTCATAAATAATCGCAAACTACCACATGTACAATATCTGTAGTTGGTAGAATTCTAAGATGGTCACCAAGATTCTTGGCCAGTGGTTATTCAATCAAATATTAATTTAGGTACAGATGTAAATGAATTTTGCAGTTATAGTAAAGTTTAATAATCAGTTGACCTAAGGATAGAGAGATAATTTGAGTGTGCCTAATGTAACCACATGAGCCCATCACAAGCAGAGTTTTCTCCATCTGGTAATAGAAGAAGTCAGAGATATTTGAAGCATGGAAAGGATTTGAATTCTGCTGCTCACTATGGAAATGGAAGGAACTGTGTGCAAACTCTGGAGAGTGGCCTCTAGGTGTTGAGAGCAATCCCTCATGATGGCTAGTAAAGCAAAGGGGACTTCAGTCCTACAACTGCAGAACTGAGTTCTGTGAACTTGAATGACCTTGAAAGTGCGTTCTTCCCCAGGATCAGCAGATCAGAGCCCAGCCTGGCTGACACTTTTATTTTAGACTTACGAAGTACTAAGTAGAAAATCAGTCAAGCCCACCTAGACTTCTGACCCAATAAACTTTGAGATGATAAATGGGTATTGTTTTAGGCTCTGAAGTTTTGGTAATTTGTTATGCAGCAATAGAAAACCAATGCAACATTTAATTTAATTATTGTGTTAAAGCGGATAGCAAGCTAACAAATAATATTTAGAAATTTTGTCAGCTCTTCCATCAGTTCGATGGAATTTTGTACCACTTGTTCTCTTTGCTTCTAGTTTTCTGAATTATGTTTCAGAAATAGAATGGTAGATTCTAATAAGGTTAAGCTGGAATGTTCCAGATGCAATGAGCATCAATCTTGATCTTTCATCATTTCTGTGTTTTTTAAAAAAATTTTCCAACATAATGATCAGTTTATCTCATACATTATAACTGCTAGCTCCTGAAATCATAAAATAGACACTTTTATTTTACTTCTAAATTATGTAATTAAAAATTCTACTAGAACCTGCCAGGCCTTGCAGTAGACAATGAATTGATAATGTTAAACATGGAAGATGCAGTCCTGAATTATGTTTTTCAGTAATGTTATTAATCCATAAATATATAATTATAAATTGTAAAATACGATGAAGAAAAGACACAATCCTGTGAAACTATATATTATTCAATTGTTCCTAGTTTGGAGTACCAGGAAAAGCTTCTCTGAAGGAGTCAATTATGAGCTGAAATTGGAAAGATGAGAAAGAACTGTGTTGGTGAAGAAGAAGAGAGAATAATTTCCGACAGAGGGAACAACATGTGTAAACCTTAGTGGAAAGAAGAAGCATAGTTCCTTTAAGAAACTAGAAGAAAGCCATTGGGCTGGAGTGGTGAAAATATGCCTGAGTTTGAGGCTTGAGGGTTCCAAGCAGGAGCCTGATGATAGGATATTGGGGGCTTTGTTAAGAATTTTGGTGTTCAGCTTAAACAAAACTGAAGTCATGAGATGAGTATGAATTATTTTGGTGTAATCACACTGTCAGTTTGAAAAGCTGCCTTTGTTTCTAATTTGAGAATATTATATGGGTCTGGTTAGAAAAAAGGACCAAAAAAATTGAATTAGTATAGGTAGGAGATGATGTTCAAAAAAAAAAATGTAGTTGAATTGTAGAGCTATTTGAAAGTAAAATGAATATGACTTTTTAAATAGGTTGAATACAGAAACTGAGGGAATTCTTAAAGATAGCTTATAGGGAGCAGATGTAGCTTAGTTAGTTGAATGCCTGTTTCCCACATATGAGGTCTCAGGTTCAATCCCTGGTGCCTCCTAAAAAAATGAAAAATAAAAATAAAAATCTTCTAGATTTAGTTTTTGAAGAATTGGGTGTATAGGGGCAACACTTTCTGAGACACATAGCATGGGAAAGGATCTGATTTGAAGAGAAAAATAATGAAATGAAATTGTTTGGACATTTAATTTTCTGGGGTTTTTTGTTCTTGTTTTTCCTGGGGAACAGCTCAATAAAACATCAAATAGTGAGTTAAGCATCTTGCTCAGTATTTCAGACAAGAGTAGAAAGTTGGAGATATGAATCTGGAAGTTGCTGGCACATGTATAATTATTTGAGACTATATACATAAATGAGACACTAAAGTCAGGGAGAGAATATATGGAGATAAGAGGACTTGGGAATGCTGTTGAGGTATTCCCGGTGACTGGACAAAGGATGAGACTTATAGAGAATTGACAAAGATGTGGCAGGAAATCCAGAATGTGAGTCATGGAAAACAAATGAAGATCGAGCTACAGAAAGAAGCAGCAGTTCTACATTGTTAAATATTTTTGATAGTTCAATTGAGATAAAGACCAAAATATGATGAGAGATGAAGTAAACAGTGTCATTGGTGATTACAGCAAAAACTTTCTTCTGTAGAGTGATGAGGGGAGAAATCATAGCAGATGGAGTGAGGAGCATTTAGGGAAGAGAAAGATTTCAGTGAATAGTTTCTTTCTTTTGGATAATTGGTTGTGAAAATCTGCAGAGAAATTAAGCAATAACTAGAGTGAGATATGAAGTTGGAAAGGGCTTTCTTTTTTTACGATAAGCAGAATTTCAAAAAACTTAAATGTTGTTAGAAAGGATCTAGGGATCCCATTTCAAAAGGAGGTATGGAACATAGACAATGGAAGTAATACTTAATTCCTTAGTTTTCTTGATAATGGAGGTGGAGAAAAGTAAGGATTGATGATGTAAGCATTTCCTTTATTATTATAGAAGTAATGGGGTCAAAACTGGTATGGAATGTGGGAAACTGGGAAATTTGTTAGTTATAGGCTTAGGAATTTTCACTCTGCTGCTTGTGATGGCCGTAATACATTTGAAAAGAGATGAACAGTTTTCAGATATTCAGAGAGGAGAATCCATTTGTTTTGATGGTCATAAATAAATAGTGACAATTTACCATTACGTGGGACTTTTTCCAGCTGCCCTCATCTATTCAGTACAAGCACAGACTAGGGTGATGAGAAAGAGAGGAGCAAAGGAATTCACAATTTGGGCAGAGGTGGTGGTGTTGCAATCATGAATGCTGGATCTAAGTTAGATGGGGGTGGAGGAGCTTAATAAAGCAGAAGGCTTGTAGATAGAAAGACAGTAAAGACTTCTGTTTCCAGAGTTCCCAATGAAAGAGAATAGTAATGAAGGAGTGTTACTGTGATCACACATGCAGAACAGAATGTTTGATTCCACAATACTAGAGAAAGTTGGGAGTTTATTGGCTATTTTAGACAGTACAATTTCGGTGGATGTATAAAGACAGAAGCCTCATTGTAATGTGTTTAAGACTTGGAGCTGAGGAGGTGGAAATATCAAGTTTTAAAATACTGGCGTTAGTGAAAAGATGATGTGGCAATAAGTTTAAAGATAGGATTTCTGAATGAATTTTTTAATGGAAAAACATAAATGTGTTTTTGGAATGAGATATACACATATATAGCATATATATATATGATAGAAACTTTAAAAATGTATGAAAAGCATAGATAACATCTCCCTAGGGTGGCAAAAAAAATTGGATAAAGATCACAGGTGGTAGGTTGAGGTTTGCTGAGGAATGGGGTAAAATCTTTCTCTAGAAGAACCCAAAGGAAAAAAAGTAAGAGTGAATGCACAAATAGAACATTTGTGGAGGAAAGAGAATGAGAAGTTATCAGCCACAGTTTCTCATTTCATGTAGTGGAACTCTGTGGAATGTGGGAAGCTCAAAGATTTCCAGCTTGAAGTTACATTGCACTGTCATAAGTGCTAAATTGATTAAACTTCTGTGTGCTTTGGAAGTCTAAAAGAAGTATTTTGTGCTTAGAAACATTTAAATAGAAAGACATCTGACTGTACAAGTTTCTTTACTTGTTTCTATTCTGTTAAATTTGAATTTCTCTGAGGGAAAATACTTGGCCCATCTTTTACTATTATGTCTTCAAGAGCTAGAAATGTGTGTGTCACATGTCACTGCTCAATCAATGGGTAAGGACTATTGATACAGTACTAAATACTGTCCTCAAAGTTTTAAATTATAAGCTCATTTAATCCTCAAAACAGCTGTATGATGGAAGTACTATTATTACCTTAATTTTAGTCTTCGAAACTGAAACACTGAGAGCTTAGGGACTTGCCTGTGTCATACAGAAAGTAAGGGGCTTCCTCATTTTGCTTCTTGCCTCTCCTTTCAACCACATAGCATCTCATCCCCTGGAGCCTCTCCACATGTCTCAGGCATCTCACTTCATGGTGGTCTCAGGGTGGTTGTACTTCTCACCTGGCAGCTGCGTTCCAAAAAGTCAAAGGCAGAAGTTCCACTACTTTTACAGGCAACATCCAGAACTGGCACAATGTGACTCCTACTGCACTTTGCTGGCCAAAGTGGTCACAGGCTAGCCCAGATTCGAGAAGAAGGAAAATAGTCCCCATACCTTTGTAAAAGTTACTGTCGTTTTGATCTGTCACAAACATTAAGAACTTGCCCCATCTTACACAGCTATTAAATAGAAGAACAAAGACTTGGGCCAAGGTTTTTTTTTACTTCAATTCACTGCTCTTCTCAATAGATTAAACATATTGGTAATATTTCCTATCAAAAATATATTTTTGCCCACCTCACTGTTGATAATTATGTAGTTAATAAAATTATCTATTTTTGTCTTGATTTCTTAACTTCTCTTTCCTTTAATTTATATGTGTCCTCTTCCAAACAGCCCAATGCCAGGGGATTCATGACATCAACAATTACTTTTCTCATTGTGCTTACAGTATAATAGAATATGGTAGAGTATAGTGTAGTGTAGTATGTGCATTTGTTACACATGTGTGTACACTTGTATACTCCATAGATAGTCATTTTAATAGCATTTTATACATATTCCTCTACATCTTATTTTTACTTTACTAACAATACTCTGTGGAAATCTATCCACTTTCTGGTAAATTTTTAATTAATTATTTTTAAAAGCTACATAGTGCTTTATATTACATATGTACCATAACTTATTCAAGCAAAACCTAATTAATCATTGACTTAATTTTAATTTCCCAGTTTTGTTTCCTTGCTTGTTTTTCAATCACTACAAATGATGTTTCAGTAAACATCCTTTGCATAGGATAAATCCACTTGGTTTTACAGGCTGTTTTATGAATTAGGCTTCCTGTCCAGGGATTGAGTGGAGATTGAAATCCAGACTGTGTTCTATTCTGTAAACCATGAGCTGGCATGTGGTTACATCTGCCCAAGGGGCACCATTTTCTAACTGCCTCCAAAGTTAGAGTCAATTGTTTTACATATGGATGGCAGGCAGAATATTGCCTTCTCAAAGATGCCTAGGCCTTACTCCTTGGGACCTGTTAATATGTTACCTTACATGAAAAAAAGGAATATTTGGATGGAATTAAAGTTGCTAATCACTGATTTTAAAATAGGGAGATTATCCTGGAATATGTGGATGGGCCCAGTGTTATTGCAAGGGTCATTAAAAGTGGAAGAGTGAAACTGATGAAGAGAGGGAGAGGAATATCAGACTATAGAAGAAAAGAAGAGAGAAATGCAACCACACTGGCTTTGAAGATGGAAAAGGGAATGTGGGTGGCCATAAGGAGCCGGAGAAGGTAAAGAAACAAATTTTCCCCAGGAGTCTACAAAGATGAACACAGTCCTGCCAGCACCTTGCGTTTAGCCCACTGAGACCTGTCAGATTTCTGAGTCACAGAACTGTAAGACTATAACCTTGCATTGTTTTACCTCACTATGTTTGTGTTAAGGTGTTCTGGCAGCAATAGAAAACTATTACAGTGCATCCATCTTACAATTATGTAGACATTGCTCCCAACAAATTTACAGGACTTCTGATGGAAATATTTCCCTAAAGAACTATGTTAAAGGAACTGGAAGTCCATCCACACTTCACTGATATTAAAAAGATCATCTAGAAGACCTAAAACTGTTGGAGTAGGATTGGAATGCGAACCCCACTGCTGCATCACAGTCTTCAGACAATCGCTCATCTCCTTGTGTCAGGATTGTGAGATTTCACTTGGTAGGGAACTCTTTACCTAACCCAAGAGTAAATAATGAAATGTTTCTTGATTCATAGTTTTCTCATCTCCCCATGATATTAAAAACCCTGATTCTTTTAAGATAAAACTAGGCTATTTTTCTTCTTTTTACATGTATTCCATCCCTCCCCCATTCATGTCTTACCATAAAATGGATCATTCAGGAAATTTAGCTATTGTGAAATATGATAATATATTTAGTTATTTTGTTAATGGAACATTATCACTTAGATTATAAAACTTCTTATATAGATTGATCTTTCTTTAGAGAATAGAGACCAATAAGTAGTAATTTTGTAACTTAGAAAAAACTATCAGCCTTTATTTCTGACAATAATTAAAACTAAGGCATATCAGCATATTATATATTTGCATCCTGGTTATTTGGAATGTTGATTGGCAAACAACAACAACAACAAATACTGACCTACATCTTCCTGTATAAATATTTTAAGAGTAAAAGAATAGAAGATGGATTCACTTATTAAAAAATATTTACAATGAAGTCAATTCTTAGGTGGCAGAAAGAGAAAAATATAAAGCTGTGATAATCTTTATTTTCTAGAATGTGTTTTACACAATAGATAACATAAATTCCATGATGCATATATAATTAAAAGTTCCAAATTTGCCTCAAAATCTGAAGGAAAAGATTATATATTTTTGCAGTGTTTCTAGAGAAAACCAATGTGTAAGGAGCAGCATGATTAATTTATTTTTAAGCATGCAGATTAAATGTCTAAATAGCATATCCTGAGTCTTAAAGCACAGTAGTTTCCATGGACACCTGATTTAATGAATAGGAAAGAAAAATAGGTTCTAAAATTCATAGGTGTTACATGTCTAATAGGTGTCTGACTGATGATTCAATTAAAAACATTGGTTTCTTATTTCTTTCTTTAAAATATAATAAATATTTTGTGAAGTGTTAATATTGAGATACCTTTATAAATTGTGTATTTTTAATTGTATATGTGTGATGTGTGTCCGTTTATATGAGGTGTTTATATGTATGAATGTAACACCTTATTAAGTAGTTGACCTTTTGAACATAACACTGAAATTGACAGTGGAATCATAAAATATCACAATATTTGGCACTAGCACCAAATATGAGCTTTTAGAAGTAAAGTTGGTACGTAGTTTTCTTCATGCTTGAATTCAGAACTCCTGATATATTTTTTAAAGATTTATTTCATTTATTTATTTATTCCCACCCACTAGTTGTTTGCACTTGCTTTGTCTGTTTTTCTTCCTTGTTTCCTTAGGAGACACTGGGAACCGAACCTGGGAACTCCCATGTGTGAGGGAGGCATTTAATCGCTTGAGCCAACTCCGCTCCCTGCTTTGTTGTGTCTCTCATTATGTTTTCCTTGTGTCTCTTGTTGAGTCATTTTGTTAGGCCAGTTCACCGCACCTGCCCAAGGTACCAGCTCACTGTCTTCTTTAGGAGGCACAAGGAACCGACCCAGGGACCTCCCGTGTGGTAGACAGGAGCCCAATTGCTTGAGCTATATCTGCTTCCTAGAACTCCTAATCTTTTAAGAAATCTTACAGTTATTAATCAGTATATTCAGTTAAAACTGAGGACATGATCTGAGAGTAAAATAAATTATTCTTTAAAAATGTAGATATAATATGAGTCTATTATTTAGACTTAATATTTCTATATAGTAGGTTTCATAGTTGTTTACTAGAAGATAATTGGTATATAATATAGGTACATTTATCCAATCTGTAAAAAAAAGGTTCAGAAGGGTTATTTGACTTTTCCAAGATTAACATATAGAAATGTTTATGAAGAATTTATTTACTGTATGTCATTAATTTTGTAAGTGAAACTTTCTTTAAGCAAAATTAATATAAGTATTATCGGTATGAATATAAAGTTTAGAGAATTGTTGTGTACTCTTGAAGCTTATACATGTATATACATGTATAAAGATATATATATATATATATCTTTTTAGGCACACAAACTATTATGTTGTTTCAGGTACATTTCTTTTTTATTAGGGTGCATCTTTTATTAGATTCATTTTTTGTTGTTTTTTCGGGGTTTGTTTGTTTTTGTTGGGATTTTTTTGAGATCCAATATTTTTTAAATCATTGAAATATGGATTTTATTTATTTCTAATATTTGAGAGTGATTCTATAGTATCTGAGAATATCATACTATTTTCTTATGATTAACCTTTTAATAAATATTTTACAAGCATTAAATTCCAAAGTAGCAAAGTGTTTATGTGTGTTTGTGTTTGTTTAGGAATGACAGCATACATATATTAACATGGAGAGCATTTGTAGTTAGGTAACATTGACCAAGGATCTTGAGCAATCACACACTAATGCTTAATCAAAAGCTTTATAAAGTCCAAAGCAAATACTTAGATTTCAGTCGCAAAGCATGCAGGACCATTTGAAACCAAATCTTTCAGAATCCCACATCTGGATAACTTGAGAATTCATGGTCAGGGGAAAATGTGAATCACATTTCGGAATTAAAACATATTCTTTAGGGCTCATAACTGTCCAAACACAAAGTAAATGGACCTCCAAATGTGCTTGGTAGACTGAAAAAGAGTCTAGAAACACCAACAAGCAAATTAACTGATATCTAGAGGTACAAAGCTGCTGACTACGAATGGAAGGCAACTGATATATTAAATATGCAAGAATCCAATAGTTATATAAGGATATCTATTCAATAAGGATTTAATATTTAAAGCAATATTATTTCAATTAAATTGTTAAATTGTGAGGAATAATTTGTAGAGTCATAATAATAAAACACCAAAACACTCACCCCACCACAAAACTTTAAAGAACAAAGTTAGTTTATGACCTTTGTAATTAACCAAGACTATTTATGCAAATTATTTATTATTTTAAAAACTATGTAATTTTGGTGCATGAAGTATCCTGTAAAATATTCCATTTGAATAAAATTATTAAAATACATAATCCCCTTTCAACCATCTTGGCAATATATGGCATTTTATATTTACTTTCTTGAATTTTACTTATATTTCAATTATTCAGGTTGACGCTTTCAGAAGACATTGACATGATTCATAAAAAATCATCTTCCACTGTTTAACACAGAGTCAAGTGTATTGTAGTTTATTAATCAAATAACATGTATTGGTGAATGAAAGGATTAATGAATGAATGTTCACATTTACTGCCACAATTTGGGAGTAGTGGACAATTCTTGGAGTGGATGATGATTACCAGTCACTCTTCTGTTACTTCTATATCCAAACTGAAGGTGAAATTTGCTACAAGGATGTGAAGTTTAGTAGTTGGGACAGACAAATACATTTATTCAAGGGGTAAAGTGATGTTTTGCTTATGCTCCTGCAGCATGCATTTATATGACTGGGAAATGAAACAGTGACCAGAGAAGTCCAAAAGGCAAACTAAGACCGAGCACGTATCATCTTCCAGGCATGCATCCTTTGACAACGCCCTGTAGAATTTGTCTTACGCACAGTCGGTGCACGGATGGGCCTATTTTGATGTTAGCTCCCTGATTTTTCAGAAGAAAGTATGTGGCTTCAGGATACAGCCAGCTGATTCTGGGAGAATGGCCAGAGGGAAATAAAATTTCCCTCATGAGAACTATTGCTAGTGCATCCCCAGATGTTAAAAGGCTTTCTTAGTTGAAACTTTTCTTAGAGTCAGTCTTACGCTATTTGCCTCTAAATTTGATTTTCTATGCTAAATGTATATTTATACACTAAGTAATATTGCAACTACTTGTGAATGAGATTTTCTTCAGAGAAAAATTAAGGAATACCCAATCTGGAAGCACAGGCTTCCAAAATGCAAATTTTATCCATGAAGGAAAAAAAGTGCTTGTTTAAAATATGTGCTACAGAGGATTTTTAGGGCAGTGAAATTATTCTGTATGTTACTGTAATGGTAGATAATATTACATTAGGCATTTATCAAAACTCATAGAACTCTGCAGCTCTAAGAGTGAACCTTAATGTAAATTATGGACTTTTATAATAATGTATCAATGTGGGCTCACCAATTGTAACAAATGTATGACCCTAAGGCAAGATGTTAATAACAAGGGAAATGTGTGGACTATGTTTCCATATGGGAACTTGCTGTACCGACTGCACAATTTTCTGTAAACCAAACTACTCTAGAAAATGAAGCCTATTAATTTAAGAAGGTAGAAAAATAAAATCATGTGCTATTTTTTATTAGCTAAGTATTATGGATGTTTATTGTAAGTGTGCTCTTCTAATTGTTGACTTTGGTAAAATTCTCTCATTAAAAATAATCTAGCAAGGCCACAAATGTAGAGAATTTAAATTTGTTTATGAGCTTCAACCTCTAATTAGTGCCAAGATGGTGTTTGTGACACGGCACATTCGTATTAATGGGATGCAAGATATTTAATCTTGAAACGAGCACTTGTGTTGAAAATATGACATGTACAGGCTACAGCCCTGATGGGCCATTTGCAATCAGAAAGAAAACTTCCAGGCATTATGGTCAGCCTTCCTCAGAGAAATGCATGCGGTTAATGCATGTCCCTTCTGAGAAATGTTATAAGAAGTGGTGGGAGGATAGAGCTCACGCTTTTATAGTTAATTGCCAAATAAGTGGCCCCTTTGGTTTGGAATCCACATATGAATATCTTTCCTGACAGTCTCATGCAAATCATTGTTGAATTACACAGTTCTCCAAGACTACTCATGAGTCATTAAAGAGTGTCAGATTCTTGCCTGAAACTAGTCATAGCTATCAAAGCAAATAAATTACTGGAACACAGTATTCTGTAGGGAATGAAAAAGCCATGTAATTCATGCAGGCCTGCTTCCACTCAAATGTATATCAAATTGATGGTTTGATGTGTGTGCTATAATTCAAACACAGAAATAAATATTTAAAGATAGCGTCTATAGTCACTAAGAAGAAAAGAGAAATTATTTCTCTTATCAGTGTAGTGTATAAAGTGTGCTATAATGAAATATAGAGCCATAAGAGAATGGAAAGCCTGAAGATGATTAAACTACGACTATATTCCGTGATCCCTTAGCTTCTATGTTCTGCAGCATCCTTGGACTTCAACAAAAAATATTTCCTGTAGAAATAATACAGACACAATTACATATCTTCAGCTGCCATATAACTAACTATAGTGTAGACTTATTTTTAATAAAACAAAATTCGTTATGAATAAATTTGTCACTTCTACTTCAGCAGCTATGAACAAGCATAAATAATTGAGTTTAAAGAAATGTTTCCAAATCTGGTCTGTGTGATAACACACAAAATTTCTTAGGACACAAATTAAAGGGAACAAATATGACCTATCAGTACATGATAGAAAATGCAATAATAAAAAGCGGCTAAAAGTTTTTTAAAGCCATAGATAAATCCCTTGAGTCAAAATTTGAAATTTATTAGTTTTTTTTTGTATGGTCTTGAATTAATAGACACCATATACTACATTTTATTGAACTATTTGATTCATAACTAACAGATTTCAACTTCTTAGTAAATGATAAAATGAATCTTATATCAACATGACACTTCAGAATTTACAAGCCTTTCAATTAACATATTAATATGTTAATATATAATAACCATGTGACAAAATCAGATATGTGAACTGGATTGTGGAAACTGTGAACCATGAACTGTGAGCAGTTCAGTTCAACTTTTATACCTGAGCCCCTTACACACACATATATATACACACTCTTGCACCAGTAGGTTTCCCAGGCTTAAAATCATCCATCTGTTTCCCAAGTATTTTAACAGAAAAGCTTTTTAAATCCAAATTTTGATAGTGTGCCAAACAGTTCAGGGAATCAAAGAATGGTTGAAAATTTCATATCCGGGGGGGACCTTGAAGCTAATGGTAAAAACACAGGTGCCAAAGGGAACAGATGCGGCTCAAGCGGTTGAACACCTGCTTCCCACATACGAGGCCCCGAGTTCAATCTCTGGCCCCCTGTACCGCAAAAAAAAAAAGCACAAGCAAACAAAAACACAGTGTACCCACATGCCCCCTGTCTGGAGTGGCGATGGTCCAGCACCAGTAGTGTGGAGAGGCCCCTGCTCCTTAGCAAACTGTGAGCCAGATTTGGAAAGCCTTGGCCCTTTAATCTAAACACCAAAAGCAAAGGACTTGAGCAGTTTAAGGAAGTGATCTATTTTTAG
>PVKH010020064.1:0-14658 GCA_004027955.1 Chaetophractus vellerosus | reverse complement strand
CTGCGTCCGTTCACGGCCGGCTTTCAGTTCGCGGGTGGCTGGCTGTGCTCCATCCGCGGGCGACCTGCCCTGCCCATGGCGGCTCTTGCCATGTCCGTGGCAGCTTCTTGCCCTGCCCACGGCGGCTCCAGCCCGCCCATGGCGGCTTGCCATTCTCAAGGCGGTCTGCCCGCTAGGAGAGGTCCCCGGGAATTGAACCTGGGGCCTCCCATGTGGTATGCCGGTGCCCTATCCACTGGGCTATCGAGCCGGCCCCTAATAGCATATTAAAGGAATTATACACCACAATCAAGTGGGATTTATCCCAGGAATGCAAGGGTGGTTCAACATAAGAAAATCAATTAATGTAATACACCATATTAATAGAATGAAGGAAATATAAACCACACGATCATCCCAACTGACACAGAAAAGGGCATTTTACAAAATTTAGGATTCTTTCTTGATTAAAAAAAAAGCACTCAGAAAATTAGGAGTAGAAAGAAACTTCTTCAACATGATAAAGGGCATATATGAAAAACTCAAAGCTAATATCATATTCATGGGTGAAAGGCTGAAAGCTTTCCCTCTAAGATCAGGAATAAGACAAGGATGCCCACTGTCACCACTGTTATTCAACATTGCATTAGAAATTCTAGCCAGAGCAATTAGGCAAGAAAAAGAAATAAAAGGCATCCGTGGCCACCGGAGGTTGTGAGGGCAGGGAGAGGGAGAAACAAATGTAATACAGGGGCATTTTTGGGACTTGGGAATTGTCCTGAATGACATTGCAACGAGAGATATAGGCCATTATAAATCTTACCATAACTTACAGAATTGTGTGGGAGAGAGAATAAACTACAATGTAAACTTTAATACATGCTTAGTGGCAATGCTCCAAAATGTGTTCATGAATTGCAATGAAATGTACCTCACTAATGAAGGATGTTAATGTAGGAAAGTGTGGGAGGTGTGAGGAGCCGGGCAAGCGGGAATTCCCTATATTTTTTATGTGACATTTGTATAGTCTAAGTATCTTAAAAAAAAAAAAAAAAGACATCCAATTTGGATAGGAAGAAGTAAAAATTTCCCTATTTGCATTTGATATGATCCTATATAGAGAAAATCCTGAAAAATCCACAACAAAGCTACTAGAGCTAATAAATGAAGTCACCAAAAGGGGCAGGGTACAAGGTGTTTCTATGTACCATCAAATCAATCTGAAAAGAAAAAAAAATTTTTTAATTCCATTTGCAATAACAACTAAAAGAATCAAATACCTAGGAATAAATTTAACCAATTGTGATGGTTAGGCTAATGTGTCAACTCGGCCAGGTAATTGTGCCCAGCTATTAGGTCCAGCAAGCACTGGGCTAATTGAGTTTACTGCATGGATGGCTGATTACATCTGCATCAATCAGCGAGATTGGATCAAGAATGGATGAAGCTTTTATCCATTCAGTTGACTGCCATAAAAGGGGAACTGATTTCAACATTCAGAGAGAATTTCCCAGCTAGTCATTTGACAGCGAACTTCTCCCAGGAACTCATCGAGGACCCTTCATCAGTCTTTCATCGGAGCCCCTGGCTTGCAGCCTGCCGGCGGAACCTGGACTTGTATATCCCCACAGTCATGAGAGACTCTCATAAAATCTTATATTTTTAACAGATATCTCGTGTTGATTCTGTTTCCTGAGAGAACCCTGACTAGAACACCAATGATGTAAGGGACTTGTACAATTTTTAATTGCTGAAAGAAATTAAAAGACCTAAATCAATGGAAAGGCATTCCATATTCATGGATTGGAAGATTAAATATTGTTAAGATATCAATTCTACAAAAGTGATTTACCGATGGAATATAATTCCAATTAAAATTCCAGTAGCTTTCTCTGCAGAAATGGAAAAGCCAATCATCAAATTCACATGGAACAGTAATGGCCCCCATGCAGCAAAACCATCTTGAAAAAGAAGAGCAAAGTTGGAGGATTCATACTTCCTGATTTTAAGACTTACTACAAAGCTACAGAGGCACAAGGACAGACATATAGTCCAATGAAATCAAACAGCGAGTCTAAAAATATCTAAAAATGTCTAAAAATATCTATGGCCATTTGCTTTTTAAAAAAACTTACTTCAAAATACTTTCAAACTTAAAGGACAATGACAAAAATATAACCAATGTATTTTTGACAAGGGTGTCAAGTCCACTCAATGGAGAAAGAAGAGTCCAGGAAAACTGGATATCCACATGCAAAAGAATGAAACTGGACTCCTATATCTTACATCATATACAAAAATTAAGTCGAAAAGGATCAAATATCTTTACGATGGCCAACAGGCACATGAAAAGACGCTCAACATCATTAGCTATTAGGGAAATGTAAGTCAAAATCACAATGACATACCATTTCACATCCACTAGAATGGCTACTATTAAAAAAGCAGACAATAAAAGTGTTGACAAGGCTGTGAGAAATAGGAACCCTTGTACATTGTTGGTACGAATGTAAAATGATGTAGCCACTGTGGGAAACAGTTTAATGGTACCTCAGAAAGTTAAGTATAGAATTACCATATGACCTAGCAATCCCACTTCTAAGTACATACCAAAAAGAATTGAAAGGAGAGATTAGAACAGATATTTGCATACTGATGTTTATAGCAGCATTATTCACAATTGCCAAAGGAGGAAGCAACCAAGGTGCCCATCAATGAAGAATGGATAAACATATGTGGTATATACATATAATGGAATATTATTTGGCCATAAAAAAGGAATGAAATTCTGATACATGCTACAACATGGATGAACCTTGAAGACATCATGTTGAGTAAAATAAACCAGACACAAAAGGACAGATGCTGTATGATCTCACTTATATGAAATAATTAGAATATGCAAATTCATAGGGTAAGAAATTAGAATACAGATTATCAGGGTAGTTAATACTGAACTGGTTAGAGTTTCTGTTTGGGATGATGGAAAAGACTGCCTGGAGAAGGCACACCGCCGCGGGCAAAAGGTGAGCCCCCGCGAGCAAGGGTGAGCCCCTGCAAGCAGGAAGCCACCACACTGGTGAGCTGACTCGGTGGGTTGCCCCAGCGGGGGGAGACAAGCAGACACAGTGGAACGCAAAGAAAAATGAACAAAGCAAGAACAAGCAGAAGGGGGGGATGTATAATTAAAAAAAAAAAAAAAAAAAGTGCCCTGGTAGGCAGTATCCTTTTTAGGGCAAAGATAAAATTTTGCACCTTTCCTGGGGGGAAAAAACCCAAGCTAGAATTAACTATGAACATTTTCATTTGTCTAAATATTACATATTATCTTTGCTTTTGTGCTAGAAATTTGGATTTTCAAAAAACATATCTAGAGAGTTTGTATTATGTACAAGGTACCAAAGGAACTACAATGAAATATAAGATATAATTCCTGCCCTCAATGATTACCATGGAAAATGAAAGATAATTTCCAAATAAATTGAAGGAAGAAATTCATATCTTAAATTGCAAAGGAAAATAAAAACATGTTTTCACATGAAATCCTATAAAATCAAAAGTGCAGATCAACTTTCCACTTTTCTGAGAATCTTAACTCCAGGAAAAGCAGTCATCTCCAGATAACAAGCTCTCATTGGTTCACTGTGTCTCAAAACAGCAAATCCAATTTAAAATCCCTAAAATAAATTTGGAAATATGTTAGAGTTCTTTTGTTCTTTTCAATTTATTTTCAATTTTAAAATACATGGCCATTAAAAAAAAATGGAAGCATAGCAACTAAAGTCCCCTTTCACCAGCAGCGGCCCCTCCTTTTCGATCTCTCTTTCTACAGTAACCATCACATGAAATGGGCTCAACCAATAATACCCTTTTTTTTTCCTTTCACTTAACCATTTACAGACCTTTCCATGTCACTACATGAAAACCTCCTTCAATTCTTTTTAATGGCTGCTTCATATCCATAGCATGGATGTACCATCATAATTTATTTAATCAATCCTTCCCCGTTGGTGAACATTTAGAATGTTTTCGAATGTTTCACTATTAGGGAACAATGCAGTCAACATCTGTGTATACTGTACTAAGAAGCACTGTAGGCTGGAGCTGGAATGTGGGTCTGGACCCTGGCTCCAGCATTACTTGCTAGGCACCTTGAACAAGTTACTAAACCTAACTGCCTCAATTGTAACATGGGAATAATAACAGTAATTTGCCTCATAGGGCTGTTGCGAGGATTCAATGTGTCAATACATGGGAAGCACTTAGAACATGGCCTGGCACAGAGTTGAAGTATTTGATCATGCCAGCTTCTCATATCTTTGTGCCCAGGTGCAATTATTTACTTGGAATAGATTCCTAAGGGTGGAACTGCATATTTAAAATTCTGTTATTGTAAAATTGTCCTCCCTAAGGTCTGTATCAATTTACATTCCCACCATCTACTGCTTCCCCATTTCCCAGTCTTGCCAACACCGGATGTATCACCAATCCATTTACTCTCTTGCCCATCTGATAGGCAAAAAATAGCAGCTCTTTTCAATTTACATTTCCTGACTGAGGTTGAATATCTTTTTATTTATTTCTTAGCCATCTGTAGATTGCCTTTTTCTTTCATGAATTTCATGTTCATATTCACTTATTTTTCTCACTTTTAAATTTTTACTCTATTTCTAAAAAACATTTCCAGGTAGTTTTAATATGCAGTGAATGCTCTAGACAACTATATGCCAATAAGAATTTTCATGAAACAAATTTTAGTTTTAGAAAGTATAATGAACATTCAGGTTTATTAAAATTTGAAATTAAATGGAATGAGGATGTCAAGGTGGTGGGTGGGAGATGACGGATGGACTAAGAGATTCCAGAATGTAGGCTCTTGGGTAAATCTCTGGAAATGAGAGTTGGACCATGTGACCCTCTGGCTGCTCACAGCTCTCACACCCTCTCCCAGTTGGGCAGGCAGCTTGGTCACATTCTGCCATGCTGAACAGCTCTTGAGCAAAATCATTTATCCTTTCTTCCAACCTATCCCTCAATACTATCCATTCTTCTTTTATCCTTTTTTTTCTTCCTTGACATAGAATACACCTGTCAGTATATTGGGAAGGTACTGTGTATAGAAATGTTGCTGATCTAATCTGACTGCACTCTGACTCCTTTAACTTACCTTCTTGGAAATCTTGGGGATAAAATCCCAAACTGTCATCATTTTAACTTTTATCCACAAGTAATCTTCTAAACCTTTTTAAAGTAATAAGTGCTTTTAAACATATGTATTTTTTTTCCTGTTTGACTAGTCGAAAACTTTTATTCATACTTTTTTCCTCAAGTGGTTTAACAATTAATCTATTTTTCTGAAATTAATATCCCACAGTAAAAAGTAAATCCTATACATGACACATAAAGTAAATTATAAATAATACTATCACACAACACTGCAGCAATAAAACTTTGGTTCATTTTCCATTTTATTCATACTTACCATACATAATCAGAATGCATAAGCTGACAGAACTAACAAACACACGAACTTTTGGAAATATATCTTGTGTTCAATTTCAGTTAAGCTTCTCGGAGTAACATGCCAAAAGCTGCTTGACTGCAATTAATATTTTTTAGAAATATTCTTCCCAATTATAAAATTAATGCATGTGCATTAAATATTTGTATGATTATTTAAAAAAATTATACCAAATAGAAAAAAAGAACCATCCAGAATTAACTTTCTGGATTATAGCTCATTTTTTTCCTTCTTCTGATCTTTACATGACTGGAATCACATTATTACTATCTACATTTTTTTCTCATGATATATTATAAACATTGTCTCACATCTGCAAGTTACCATTAAAATCTATTTAATAGAATTCACAATTAACATCAAACCTCACTGTTCCATTTTACATTCCTTTCTGGTTTTAAATTTGGGTAATAAGATAAAGAACAGGGAACCGGCTGTAGCTCAATTGGTAGGGCTCTGGTTTACCACATGGGAGGCCCCAGGTTTGGTTCCTGGGGCCTCCTCGAGCAGGCAGACAGCTTCGAGAAGGCAAGCTGCCATGGGCAGGGCAAGCCCCCGCGAGTAGGCAGGCCGCTGTGCGGTGAGCTGACTTGGCGGGTCGCCGCAGCGGGGGGAGACAAGCAGACACAGAAGAACGCCAAAAAAAAAAAAAAAAAAAGAACACAGCAAGAACAAGCAGAAAGGGGGGGATATATAATAAATAAAAAATAAATCTTAAAAAAAAAAATAAAAAAATAAAGAACATTTTCTGAACCAGACCAGGCAACAAATAGAACTTACCTTTCTCCGATCTTTAAGAATCCTGTCCAAACTCTCTTCATTAACTTTGCTTGAGTAGTCATAAAAACTTTTTTTTAAGAGAAAAAAATATTTTCGATCAAATTAAGATCACATAGCATGGTGACATGGATGTGCTTAACTACAAGTATCTAAGGGGCATCTAACTCTAAAAGTTGATAATAAAGAGGTAATTAATTGCCTGTCAATATTTATATATAGAGAAATCAATCTAAACACTATACTAACGAGATAGCTTTTGCATTAAAGAATACTCAAAAGAATGCTATATTCAAAGGATATTACTTCCACATGTGGGAGGTGCTAATAGTAAGTAATAACAAAATGTGTGGTTTCAAATGACGGCGACATCTTTTCTCTGTTTCTAAGTATCAATTACTTATGAAATAAAAAATAATGCAACAGCTCATTTTCTGAGAAAAGGGAAATGAACATTTATTGAATGCTTAATATGTGCAAGCTATTCAGCTGCATGCTTTTTCATATTATTTCATTTCATTTTTGCATCAGCACTGTGAGGTAAAGTATTAGGCAAGCCCAACAATTCAACATGTTTTATTCCTATTTTTGTAGATAAAGTTACTGAGGTTAAGGGACTTGCCCCAAATCATAGAATTTGTAGACAGAAGAGCAGGGATTTGAATCCAGGCCTGGCTAGCTTCAAACCTCATGTGCTCACCTCTAACACAGACCAAGCTGACTAGGAGCCTGAGGTGAGCAGGCCAGGTGAGATGAAATGTGAGCCATCTCCACCACTGGCCATGGTTTCAGGAAGGCCATTCCTACTCCCCTCCTCCCTCCTACCATAAGCCCAGGCCTCATGAAGCAGGAAGGAGTGCCAAGTATAGCAGAAAGAGCACTGAATTGGGAATCAGCAGTTATCGGCTTCAGGTCCAGTTCTGCTTCTCATTGGATGATCTTGGGCAAATCACTTAACCTCCCTGGCCTTCATTTCCATTCTTGCATTTTAAGGAGTTTGGAGCTGACAGATGATTTCTAAAGTTTCTTTCAGCTCTAAGAATTATGATATAAACTTAATTAAATCCTTGTTTTGGTACTACATTGCTGATAGTGTTATAAGAAATTCCTCAGCAGAAGGACAAAGCCTGGGAATGCCCAGTGAAGCTTCAGACAGCCAGGGTCAAATTGGACACTGCCACCAAGCAGAGGCAATATGTGGACCAGAGCCTCAATCCTTTCATTTGCTCTGAGATTCTTTTCAAATGAACTGCTGGTTGCTGGTTGCCCTACCCTGTTCCTCTCTCAGGTATGTCTAAATCTAAAGGAGATGAGGTTCTTAGCTACTTTACAGCTTCATTTACAGGTAGCCATCTTGCATGACAATCCCTGGAAATAATCAATGGGTAGGTGTGACTGTGCTTTTTTTTGAGTGAATGTGATACAAGTCACCAAGGTTTCTTGGGGATGGGGGTAGGGTGGGGCAGTGTTTGGGCCAGCTGAGAGTGGGATGGGGGTGAAAGCTGCAGAACACATAGCAGAAACAGCCAGGAAGAATGAGTTGGCAGATCCTAAGGAAGGAGGTACAGATCAAGATGCCTAACTGTATTAGTGTGGGCAGTAGTGAAAGAAAAGTATTAGTCTGGCTTCTGGGAAGATGGCAGACCTTGGGCCTAAGGGAATTTTAAGAAACAGAGTTTAAGTCATCATACCAGCCATCAGATGGAAGGGTGTGGGGCTGAGAAAGAGGGCAGAGGCTGGGTGGTGGTTTGGGGAGAAGTCCAGTAAGTGGGAGATACTGGCCTTTTTCTCCCCACCCTTTTCCCATCAGATGTCTGTCATTTGCTTTTTCCCTTCTAAATGTTTCTCATACCATTTCTTTCTCTTTCTGTCCCTTAATTGGTTATTAAATGGAACTGGTATACATTAACTTAAATAAACACAAATAAAATGTCCTTAAATTTTAAAGTTGAACAATTTCTATTCTTTTTAAAAACACCCACTACAATTGCTAAGGGGTGGTGTGGGGTTTCTTTTTGGAGTAATGAAAATGCTCTAATATTGACTGTGGTGATGAATGCACATTTTTTCTTGTTTGAAAAGTTGAAAACATTTATTGGTACTTTAAATATGACTGATTATACCAAAACCCATTGAATGTATACTTTGGATGGACTGTATGGTATATGAATGTATCTCAATAAAATTGCTTAAAAAGGAGAAAAAAAACCACCCATTAACTTATTTTATCTAAATGTCATCCTGATTAACTTTCATCTCTATGGCTGGAGAGTCCTTGATAGGGAGGCTGGAGAAGTCTTCCAGCTCAGCCACAGAACCCTTCCATTCTACTCACTGAGGTCAAGTTTTATGCTGCCCCAGCCCCATTTTTCTAAACTAACACAGTGCCATGCACATAGCTGGTCCTCAGAAAACAAGTGAATTTGGATGCCCTCACTTATACTCTTGTCTTCAGGAACCATAAGCAGTAATAGGCCTAAATTCACCTGTTTTTAACCAACCAATCTTTTAAGAAGGACTAAGAGTTACAAAAAGGATGTGACTTACCTGAACAGTTTTGAACAAGGCTGATGGTTATGGATTTCTGTAATTAGAAAAAGGAAATACATCTCAATTAATCATATAAAAAAGACATGGGTAACTATAAAATAGCACAGAATTCTTTTGTACCAAAATTTCAGACAATAAAAAGAATTTTCCTCTCCTAAACAGGCACTATGTGTATACTAATGAAGGCAATGCTACAATGTCTTCTTAATATTTACATTAGGGACCATTCTCAGAATAAAATAAATTGGAGAAAGAAAGTTCAATTTCCATTTGCCCAAATACGATGAGCATATATCTGAAAGCTTTTATTAAGGAACATGCAGCTATTGTGTGCCCTTATTCAATCTTGTCTATTTAAACAAAGCATAATAAGAAAAAACTAACCACTAACTGGAAGTATTTAATCAAGTTGGATGAAAGCTGTGAGTACAGCTTGGGGAGAGGACAACTTTAACGGCCCTACCATCAATAACCAACTAACAACGCATGACAGCTGAACCAGGTGTTCTGAAGAGGAATGGGGGGAAACTGGAAAAATATTAACCCTTTCAAAGATGGCCAGTACCAAGGGAAACAGTCATTTACAAAGCAGATCCAAAGGGCTTCTAAAAAGATGACTGTGATTAACCAGAGTGAACAATTTCTTCAGGCTCACCAGGGGGCTTGGGTCTGGATGGCTTTATAAGAACATGAGAATAATTGACCATTCAATTCTATTTATCACCTTCTCTTGGAGAGTGACTCATCACCTGCTGTTTAAAAATCCCCAGCCCCAGAGCTCCAGGCAGCAATTTTAACTCAATTAAAATGAAACCATAGCCCTGAAGGACATCAGGGGCCATTAGTTTCTGTACTTGTGTAAATGTTGTCAAAACACATGCACAAAGGCAATACTTTCACAGAAAAGAAGTTCATTTGCCTAGTTATGGCTGTGGATATAATGATGCAAATAAGAACACCTCCTCTAGAAATATTTCCTTCTTTTATTACCAAAAATGAGATAACCAATCAAATTTTACAATCAACTTCAGAAATAGTATAAAGTAATTAGGACGTGGAACATTTGTAGCAAAAATATTACTTAGAGACCAGCGACAAGAAACAGAAAAACTAATCTGCTTTAACGGAAAGAGTATTTTGTTTAAGAAAATCCCTGGTGTAAATTCTGAACTGTGAATACACACTCCTGGCCTCCATCTGCCCCAGCAGTCTTTCAT
The DNA here is from genome assembly GCA_004027955.1 of Chaetophractus vellerosus. NCBI lineage: Eukaryota > Metazoa > Chordata > Mammalia > Cingulata > Chlamyphoridae > Chaetophractus > Chaetophractus vellerosus. Next base: position 4,614 of record PVKH010020064.1, on the reverse strand, counting down.
GATTTACAACTGGATTAGAAGCACACTGAAGATGCTCTAGGTATCAGGTAGCATTTTCCAAAGGAGATTAAAGCTTTCTCTAACAACGATATTTTGTAATACCTGAGCACTCCATGGAAGAAAGAGTGATGGTTGCAAACATGACAAAGCTGCAGAGCTTGATGAAGTTGGTGGATACATAACTGAGAGGCCAATCTCTGGAAGGAGGCAGGGGCAGGGCCGCTTTGCCTGCCGCATGTGGGGTTTCCAGAGTTTCGCATGCCTCCATATCTCATCCACACGGTCGACTCCTCTTATGTACACATGGCCTATCTGCACACCTTTCTCTTAAAATCTCTACCATGAGGTATTGTGCTCGCTTGTCTTCCTAGTGGGTGAATGAACAATTCTTTCCCTTCTCCTTCTTCTTCCAGTCTTTCCAATAATTGTTACTGCATCATCTCTTTTACTCAAGATGTGTTTCTGTTGCTGCTTCCTCCCTACCCCTCCTAGAACTGAACTAAGAGTGAACAGCTCTACTAAAAGTGAGTTAGCACAGCTTTTTAAACTAATATGCATTCAAAACAATATGCAGACACTTAGCATTCAAAATGTGACATTTTAATAATGTCCTCCTTATTATATAGGGTAAGGTAAAGTTGTCTATGATTGAATTCAGACATTTTCAACAAAAAATAAATTTGATCAATTTATTTTATTTAAAACATCTTATCCTGGATGTCACAATATTTCAGAAAATTTCTTCATACTACCGGATGGAATATATCATACTACCCATGCCACTTAATCTAATGTTCAGGTTTTCCAGTCTCTGGTTTATATTTTCAAATATGGATTTATTTTTAAAAGAAAAATGGTACAGTAATAATAATACATTTAAGATAGGATGCTAGGAAACACTTTATATATGAGATCCATAATCATACCAATCAATGAAGTGAATGTACCTAATAAACAGAGCAAAAGATGGCTGTGGGGTACTGTAGTAGCTGGGAAGCTCTCTTAATTTGTACTTCTTCATAATCACATATGATTATGAATCATATAATCAGTACACTGTACTATGTAGAATTTGAACAACTTTTCTTTACCATTCTATTTCTTTAAAAACAAATAACCAAAGAAAGCTAGAGAATAATCTAGGGACTGAATAACATAGTGAACCCAGAAGTGGATGAGAATTGTGGTTTATAGTACAATACAAGAATGTCCTTCTATGAACTAAAACAATTGTACATCACTATTGCAAGGTGGTAAGAATGTGGAGAAGCATGGGAAAATTACAATTAGTGTAACCCATGGACTATAGTTAACAGCAATACTGTGATATTCTTGCATCAATGTCAAATACGTATTATATTAATAATAGGGGTATGGAAAAATATACAAATTGTACACTATAGACCATAGTTAGTGGTAATACCCTGATGATATGATCTCATAAGCGGTAACACATGTTCCATAACAATGTAGTACATTGATGGAGGGGTGTTGTATGGGAATTCCACACATGTGCATGACTGTTTTGTAAATTCACAACTTCTCTAATAAAAATATAATAAAAACAAAACAAATAACCACCAGAATATTTATCAGAAATGCTACATCTGTGATCATGCCAGGTAAGAACTTTCTTTCCATGCTCTGCTGTCAGTTAACTGCATCTGGCATTTTAGCCTTCATCTACCAAATTAATTTTGAAAACACAGCAGAGAATAAATAACTGCACAGAAGTTTTATGAAACAAAACTCTATTTTAGGATTTTAAAGAGTTAAGTAAAAAAACTCAACAGAAGAATAGCCATACCCTGTATATAAATAAAGTATTTAATAAGTCAATATTGTGGTGATTGGGATTTATAGTTTTGATTCTCTAGGAGACAGTTCAGTCTTCTGTTCCTCTTCAGCGCTAATCCCACCTCAAGCCTCCCCCGAGTCCTTGACTGCCCCCTTCCATGTACTAGAAGGCTTTTGGGGCAGGCTTGAAATTGATGATTTGGCCCCAACAAAACCTAACCTCCCAGCTGTATTTCAAACCACTCAACTTCACACATTTTATATTCTGGTCACGTAGAAACAGACCAGACTCTCTGTATGTTTTATGCACTTCTTCCTATGTGCTCCCCTGAAAGTACAGCCCACTGCCCCGAAATTCACCTCTTCATGATTTTGCCTGCTATCAGTTTTTCTCTCAACTCTGGACACTTACGGGATTTTCTTTGTTTCTTTCTTTCAGGACTCATCTTGCACTGACTAGTATTTCTGTATACCTGTTTTTATTCCCACACTTCTGGAAGGCACAGATGTTACTGTTTCCTAGATGAGTATCTGGATATTTTTCTTATTGCCTAGCACATGTATTACACATGGAAGTTCTTCAATAAATGTTTGCTGAATAAATGAGTGAAATCTCTCCTGCCTTGGTCTCTGGTTATTAGGATACGCTGTTTACTGATATGCCTGAGGTGCAGCTGAAAGGACTATGGTCCCTATTTCTATACTTATCCAAAAGGAAACTGATGGAAGGACAGTAGTGGGTGTATCTATAAATCCTCCCTCATCTTCCCCAGCAATCTCCCCCAATTTGACTGTTTAGCTTATGCCTCAGAAGGCTGTGTAGGTTTGGCTCCTATCGCTTGTAAACAAGTAGGAACATACGTGCTAGATTCTTTCAAGAAAGGCCAGCACAACACATCTCTTTATTACAGTAGGAGTGATGCTGACAGTGGGGATAGCTTAAATTGCAAACTTGAGGGTTTTGAGGAGATGACCAAGTAGTCACAGAGAGATTCAATAAAATTTAGCCTAACTTAGTTAATGTGTAAGGGAAAGCTTTATATATTACTTAAATATCCATCTATGTACTGTAGGATGGTGTTCAGCAATGACTAGAAAAGATAATTTTATACTAACTTATAAAAATATTTTATATTATTTATTAGTGCAAATAATTTACATTGTGATTTTAGTTTTTTTCTAGGTCCTTTTTAATCCTTCAGATGAAAATGAGTTAGGAGCCAAAGAACAAAACAAGAAGTATATATGCAAAAATATTATTTCTAAGGTCAGTGATAATTTACTTACCAATTACTTGCAGAAATTCTGTGTTGCTGATTTGTGAGTCACTGATGCTAAAGGTTTCTTCTTGTTTAACCTCTCCCAGCAAAAAACCTTCCTAAAAGTAACGAAAGAAAATAGTTGCAGACTAAAAACAAAGATGATTTTTCTGAAATCAGTTAGAGGATGTTATGATTTTATAATAACTTGAACAATAATCCAAATAAGCTTGCTGTGTAAATGACTATTCTATAAACCAAAAATTAGATGAAAGCAACCTGAGGTATAGCTATTCAATGGATTGTTCAAAAAAGAATTCCACAGAAAGATGAAAAGTTATTTTAATCTTCCCAAGTCTTTCCTGGTTTTTGAGGCAGAAACAGGTAGAATGAATCCACCACCCAAATCTTACAAAGCTTAGTAACCAATGTCAAAACAACTCAGGAAGCAGAAATATCCCAAGATTGTTTTCTTAAAAAAGCAAACAACTTATTTCATTGTTTTAAAAAACACTGTTAGGGACCGGCTGTAGCCCAGTTGGTAGGGCGCCGGTTTACCACATGGGAGTCCCCGGGTTCGGTTCCTGGGGCCTCTTTGAGCAGGCAAAAGCCACCATGGGCAGGGCAGGGCTGCCACGAGCAGGGCAAGCCTCTGGCGAGCAGGCAAGGCCGCCACACGGTGAGCTGACTTGGCGGGTCGCCGTGGCAGGGGGAGACGAGCAGACACGGAGGAATGCAAAAATGAACACAGCAAGAACAAGCAGAAAAGGGGGGGGGGTATATAATAAAATAAAAAAACCCACTGTTAATGATAAAAGGATAAAGTTAACAGAAGGCATGACTAACCACCCTTGACTCTCTGACTGGTGTAGGAAACTAGGATTTCAGCAAATGAATTAAACTTTGTAGTACTTACCTGAAAGTTTTTCTTTAACAAGTACAGAGTTTATTTATACTGCTGGAGAAATATACCACCATAATCAGTTCTGGATTACTTGGCCTATAAACTGTCTTAAGTCTTGCTATCATGTTCAGCATATCACAGCAGGAGAAAATAAGATACCCTGAATGTCAAAGTAACTTCTCTGTAGAGAAGGTGAACTGATAAGCTGTCCTGGAATGCTTTCTCCCCGGAAACCCACATGGCTTAACTCCTTCACTTCATTTAGGTCTTTGACCAAAGGGCACCTTCTCAGAGAGGTGGCCTCTGACTACAAAACAAAAATAGCATCTGCCATTCACTCTCTGTCCCTTTTACTCTGGATTCTTTGTCTTTCATCTTAACACTATCTGTCCTATTACATATTTAAATAAATAATTAAATACCTAATCCTCAATTAAATGTAAGCTCCATGTGGACAGGAACTCTGTACTTGTTCACTGCTATATCTCCAGCACTTAGCACAGTGCCTGAAACACAGTAGATGCTAAAACATATTGGTTGAATATATTTGTTCAAATAATGCCCTTGTACTATATATACACTCTAGGTTGCTTCTATAAATCAGTTAAAGAAGTTACCTAGTTTGAGAACACCCACAATGGGAGTGGGAAGTCT
>PVKH010020063.1:0-14687 GCA_004027955.1 Chaetophractus vellerosus | reverse complement strand
CCTGCCCGTGGCGGCTTTTGCCTGTCCGTGGCAGCTTTTTGCCCTGCCCACGGCGGCTCCGGCCCGCCCATGGCGGCTTGCCATTCTCAAGGCGGTCTGCCCGCTAGGAGAGGTCCCCGGGAACCGAACCCAGGGCCTCCCATGTGGTTTCCCAGCGAGCTCTTTATCCACTGAGCTATCTAGCCGGGCCCCTAAGACTAATCTTTCTGTGGGTCTAGAGAGAAAGATTTTGGGTGAGATTTTTGTCAGTGCATTTTATATTTGGAAGCACTTTCACTCTTCCTACTCCATTCAGAGGCTGCCAAAGTTGTAAGTTTGTGCTTCCTAATTCATATGAAAAATTGCCACAGATGGCACTGTGGCTCACACTGACGTTTAAAATATGCCAAGTTGTTACATCCTGTGGGAGAAGTTTTGAAGACCAAAGTTATTTAAAATAGACCCTTTGTATTATGGGTTTATGTTTTGCTTCTGAGGTGGAATTATTTTAAACCTAGCACAGATAGAAATAATATTTTTTAAAATTAGTAGACAATGCTCTACAATATATTATGAGCAGCTGTTTTCTTGTGCAGAGTCTTCTTACATGGGTACAGTGCCTAGCAAGTAAAGATTACAAGTGTGCCCACGGTTCTCGTGTCTCCCAGAATGCACTACTGAAACCTTGCCACTAAATCAAGGCATGTTCATCTTTTCATTTCTGTCATGACTGGGGCTAAACAACTGTCACTGGCAAATGACAAGAGGCATAGACCGCAGGGAAGAGAAAAAGAGAAAAGAAAGCAGGAGTAGCAGAAAATAAAGCCTAAGCGAAAGGGAGGGAAAATACCAAGTCTATGCCAGGAGAGTGGGATGCCAGCAGCAAATGCCTCGGGAGCCCATTTGTTGGCTCTCAGGATGATCTGCCTCCTCCTGCATATCTAGATACTTTTGATGTCTTTTTGGACTCTAGGTCGTACTAAGAAATATCTCAAGCTACAGTCTGATGTTGTCATTAAGTTCAGGTTTGCCTAAAGAGTTTTAAGTGTCTTCCAATTAAAAACAAACAAAAAGAAATCCATGAAGATCTCCTCCGCTACAGTGTTGCCTTTGCATGCAGATAGTCAAAAGGATCCACTTGGCAAGTAATATTAACTTGATTATTTTTTTTTTACTTCATGTCATGAACTTGGGAATCTGATACATTTCTACCTTGATAGTGATACTTTGATAACGAAGGGGGAATGAGATAGGCTCTTTTAATTAGACACTAGTGGTAATGGGCTGTCTTTCTTTTTGGTCTAGAACAGGGTTTCTCAACCTTGGCACAATTGAAATTTTGGGCCAGATAATTCTTTGTTGTGGGGGGCTGTCCTATGTCTTGTCGGATGTTTAGCAATATCTCTGTCTTCTACCCACTAGACGCCAGGAGCATCACCCCAATCGTGACAATCAAAAAGAGTCTCTAGACATGGTCAAATGTCCCCTGGGGAGGAGGGCAAAATTGGTCCTGACTGAGAACCATTCCATCTAAAACGATCACTGGTAGGGATTTTAGAGGGCGAGGGAGTGAGAATTAACATTTGAGGACTTCTGATAGGCTGGATATCATGTCATGTATCATTTATTCTTCATAGTCAGTTTACAATTCAGACATATGAGGTTATGAAAAGTTAGGTCACTTTCCCAGTGTCTCAAAATTTGGATCCAGGCCTTGAAATCAAGTCTTTTTAACTCTAAAGCTACTAAATCATACTCCTCTAAAGCATTTGTCTTTAAAGGATCACTAAATTCCCTGCTAGTTGCAATGTATAGAGTTTAACAGATGACTTGGTTCAAATAGGCTGTAGACTAAGAGAGGCAGTCCAGTGCAGTGGGCAGTGCTTGCGCTGAAGGTCAAGAGTTCTGGCTTTGGGTGTCAGCTTGCAGTGCTTGGCATTCTAAGATTGGCACAAGTTTTCACATTGTTTTAAGCAGTTTAGGGTGATCTGGTATGCTTTGGAACTTTGGGCTCAAAAAAAATTTTTAATATACTTTTTTTAAAAAAAGATACTTAGATTACATAAATGTTACATAAAAAATACAGGGAATTCCCTATGCCCCCCTCCCTACCCCTTCCACATTTTCCCACATTAACAACATCCTTCATTAGTGTGGTACATTTGTTACAATTGATGAACACATTTTGGAGCATTGCCACTAAGTGTGAATTATAGTTTACGTTGTAATTTACACTCTCTCCCACACAACTTAAGTTATGGCAAGATATATAATGGCTTGTATCTGTCATTGCAGTGTCATTCAGGACAATTCCCAAGTCCCGAAAATCCCCCATATTACACCTGTTTTTCCCTCTCCCTCCCCTCAGAACCTCCAGTGGCCACTGCTTCCACATCAATGATAAAAGTTCTTCCATTGCTAAAATCACAATAAGTCTATAGTAGAATACCAGTAAGTCTACTCTAGTTTATTGTTCATTCCCCAGTTCTGATGATTCTGGGATGGTGATGCCCACTCTGCCTCTAATTGAGAGGGGTTTTAGATCCCATGGGGCAGATGGATGGGACTATCTTGCTTGCAGTAGCAGACGTTCTCTTGTTCCTTGGGATGGTCGTTGTCCATCATCATCTCCTTGTCAGTTGTTTTGGGCTCAGTTTAATCTGTTAGTCTCATACTGATATGTCTTCCATTTCTACAATTCCTAGCCCACTGTTCACCTTTTTGTGAAGTCTTTTCTAAGTATCTTCCCAGTTATGATAGATTTTCTTTACTTTCTATTCACCTTGGCACTTTATGTTTATAACCGTTACCTACTTATACGTTTGTTTTCATGTCAGAGCTAATAATGATTTGGGGAGCCGGTGTAACTCAGTGGTTTGAGTGCCTGCTTCCCACGTATGAGGTCCCTGGTTCAATCCCCGGTACCTCCTAAAAAAAAAAAAAGATTTATTGATTTTGCACTTATTTATGCTTCATTACTTCAACCAGACTATAAGAGAGGAGACAGGGCCATCTGCTTTTGTGTTTTATGAAGTATTTAAAAAATGCTGTACATATTAACTATTCAAAAAGTGCCTTTTGAGTTCATTTCAATTATAAGACTCAGAATTTGTCATTTTTACATCAAACTTTTTCTGAAGAAACATCTATGATAAATGATAGGCACACAGAACATATGTTTCCGAATCAAAAAGTTATATCTACTATGAACTGTTCTTTGAACAAAATTCCTGTTTAACTCTATTGGAGCAAAATAATAATGCCACGTTACAATATGTATTTCCTCTGTTCCGACTTTTACATTTCTCCTGCCTGGGAATTAAGATGCTTTAAGAATGAAATTTCTGAAATGCTCCATTGGGTACATCTTTTCTGAAATAGCCATGTGTAGGAGAATATGACATGTTTATTGGCAGCGAACAGCTGATAAATACAATTTGATGTAGTATTTCAGCAAACATTTCAATAACTTTTTGGCATTTTCCTGTAGTCCTTATTTACCTCATCAATAGTTATCGTGACATATGATTGTCAACTTTTTATATTAAGACCAAACTAATAAATTAAACATGTTGTGTTTATATCAGATGAAAGCTGACGTTTTGGAAGGGTGCTGAAATATATGACAGGTCCTGTTCATAAGCTCCTTTGGTATAAATATGCAGATGACATCTTTAGATATTGTTTGTACACATGCTGATAGAAAGCAAGCTCTGACAATGTAAAAAATACAAATGTTAACCTCACAGTTTAACCTTTCTGCATATAAAGTGATGTTGGTTTTAACTTACATGTGTCTTTTAACTTTATTTCAAAGTTTTTATTATATTTTAGCCCGTTATCATTACTGTTTCATGTGCTGCTGAAAGCAGCCACTGCAATAAGATTTGCACTTAAGATCTTTTCTCTGTAGTGCCCCTGTGTAAAAATGATTGCAACTGCATAGATGTATATATTTTTCTAATACTTTGTATTTTCTTCTTATTTATGTCCTATTTCTGAAATCTTTTTGTAGCATCCTTCCATTTAACTATACAGAGTATTTTCAGTTAATAACAGGACGTAAGGGAAATATTATGAATCCCCCTCCCCGCCCCACATACGCTTTATGTTAAAGCATTTCTTATAACACTTTACCACATTTACATCTGTGCTAGGATTGAGCAACTGAGAGTGCCATGTTGCATTTTTTAAAAATGTTGTCTTATAGAGGCTCGTATGGGACAGCAGTGGGGTGAACTGGAACGATCACTTGGCTCTAGTTAGGAGACCTGGATTTAAATCCTGTCTCAACTAACCAATCACCTTTTGAGATTTTTTGCAGGTTGCCTATATCTTTTCTGAGTATCCCTTCCTCATTTGTAAAATGGAAGAAATGATACCTGTTCTACTTACCTCACATTGCTTTAGTGATAATCACTAAATAATGCATCATGAAAATACTTTAGAAAATGTAAAGTACAAAAATGTCAGGAAATCCTTATAGTGCTCTTACCTAGAGTATCCCTGATATATTCTTTTTCACTCTCTCTGTCTCCAAAACAGTAGCCTTCACTATTCTAAATTTAGAAGAAATCCAAGTCTTGGACACCTTTAAATATGAGATAAGATTTTATAGTCATCACATGCAATAACCATTAGAAATAATATCACAGCTCCAATGAATATACTGTGTGCCAAAAAAGCAAATAACCCATAATGTTCCCTATAACACATTCAGGTTAAAGACTTACACTAGACCTTTTTTTGTTGACTCCATGGCCAATCCCTCCACCATATAATTTTTACTTTTTCTACAGCCACATTATTCTATCTACAGCATATCCTTGATTTTAATTTCTCCTTACTTCACCCCCTGAAACAGTGATATTTCAGTTAGGGATAGTATTGCTTTTTCAAGGGAAAATGTGATCTCAGAATAAGGGGTACTGTATACGCATATGTATCTTATAAAAGATCTGCACCTGAATTGAGAAACACTATGATAGAATTAACAAATTTTAAAAAGGGGGTATGTGTGTCCTACAATGTTGCTTCTACGAGGAGCCTGCAGTATTTATTATTGCAAGGTGGCCTAAATCCAAATTTCACATTCTAGCATTCATTTCACTGCTAATTCTCCCTAATCCCCCCAAGACTCATCATTTCATAAATTTAAATTGTCTTCGTTTGCTTCCCAAATCAATTTGCTACTGTTGTGTGCAGTTGATTCACTTATTCTCACCTAGTTTCCTTTGTATTTGCTATTCTGTTTGGAATTCTTTCTTTCTGCTCACAACCTCATCGCCTTCAGTATATAATTCGAAAACCATGACTTCAAATAGTCTTTCTGACTGATGCCATCTTCTCTACTCCACATATCATTAAGTGATGTATTTACCTGAAGGGAAGAAAATGCTTTTGTCCAAGTAGTTTAACTTAAAAATTGGCTGTCATCTCCAAATTTAACTTGTTTATACAAATATTTTGGAAGTGATTAATAGGTCCAATCCTTAAAGTTTCTGCCTATGTAGATTGTTCAGGATGACAAGGTAATGTTATATAAAGAAATGTTCAAAGAACTGTTGGGTTGGTGAGTTGTTTTATTGGGTCACAGTTCATTATGTAATGATAAATAAATGGAAGGAATGCTGTGATAATGTCAGAGCACGTACCTCCTATTTAATTCTAGCATGTTTCTGATTGCTTACTTCTCCATTCTCCCGGTATATATACTCTTAGGCCTTAAACCTTAAACTGCCCTATAGTTTGCTTTGCTTCCATGCACAAGTAGTCTTATTGCTTTGAAACGTTAGTTTCATAGCCTAAGGAGGTATATTTGTTTTAAAACATCCTGTGAGGCATTTCACCCCCAACTTTCTTTTGTTATTAGAAAATTTCAGGTTTCTCCTTTGTTTCTGAAAATATATCACTTTCTGACTGGCATATGGAAGGATCTTTCTGTTCACAAATTGGCACCCATGATGTTAAATTCACAGCGTGCATTATTCCAACCCCAACTACTGCCTTTGCCTTCATCCTTGTCCATGCAGGCAGCTGATAGTCACATTTGAAGGTCAGGATTATGGCTTCTCCTTTTCCGAAATTGAGGAGAGTATAGGTTAGCAGTAGTTAGGAAACCAGGAGTGCTCAGTCGAATTGCTTGTGGCATTTGGAATAAATAACACTTACCCACACAAGCCAAGAACTCCCTCTGGGAGACTGGGCCAGTAGGCCTGGGATGGGTTCTGAGGGATTGTAATGCACATCTTCAAAATAGAACCATTAGGTTAGTGTTTTACCACCAGGAAAACCAAATCAAAAACATTTATTAAGGAAGCATTGGCTTCCCTATTTCTTTATTTTTTAAAAATTTTAATTAACAAAGGTAGGGAGATAGAATTTTAAATGTATGAGTGGTCAGAGTTTTAAAAATCAGTATAACAGATCCCAGCCCAAAGCAAAACCAACTAATCAACCACCCAACAACTTAACATTTTAAGTCATTTATTTGCTGAGTCTATGATCACCATTAATTTTTCTGAAATATTAAAAGCCGTTCATGGGCCTTCACTACCCTTCTGGATATCTGGTAGAGAAGGTGGAGAGAAATGGGGAAGGGGTGGGGGAGAGGGTGTGTTGATGTCAGACAGCTAGGCACACTAAACCCCAGACTTTAAGAATGGAGGTAGATCCTCTCAGGAGACCAGAAAAGAAAGCTGGGAAAATTGACTTTCTACCTGTACCCTCTTTAAATTGAAAAGGAAGAGGATGAAGAGAGGAAACATTTATCAAGTACCCATTATGTACAAAAAGTATGTTAAGACAGTTTGCATTTTATCTTGCCAGAAGCCCTACAAAATTAAGTATTGTTGAAGACCATTTTAGAGATGAGGAGTCCCATCCTCAGTCAGAGATATAATGTGGCTTGCCCAAGGTCATTGAGCTGCTCAGTTACTGAGCAGGAATTAGAAACTAAGATTCTTTGATTCTCCATTCAACGTTCTTTCCAATACACCACTTTGTCTTCTGTAAATTGCATTTGGAGCAACCTGACTCTCTTAAAGTCATGCAGGATCCTAGCCCCCTTTCATCTCTCTGCTCCCCATTTCTTGTTGGTTCAATATTTGTGGAATTATATATTTTAGGGAACCTTATAGCCAGTGTTCTAGAAATGTGTATGTATTATAGATCCCAAGAGCTCAAAAACTAAGTATACTATGAAAGGAAAGAGCTATTGGGGTACCCAAGGCACAGTAGACCTAGAAGTTATCTGATATTCATCCTTAGAAATGTCACAGTATTGTATCTTACATTTTAGCCAAGTAGTTTTTTTTTTTTAAAGGGTAAAAGATGATAGTAGGTTACTTGAGGACATTCTATTATATTTTATTTTTGTGCAGTTTTGCTTCTCTCTTTCTCAGCCATCAGTTTCCTCATCTTAACAATAAAGTGGATGGATACACCAGTGGTTCTTAAATGTTAGTGGTTATCAGAAGCTCCGGGATGGCTTGTTAAAACACAGATTGCTGGGCCTAGAGTTTCTGGTTCAGAAGGCCCTGGAAGGGGTCTAGGAAATTGCATTTCTAACAAGTTTTGTGTTGATGCTGATGCTGGTGTCCCGGGACCACAATGGTCTAGATGGTCCTTAGTATCCATTCCAGCTCTAAAACTTTTATGACTCAGCTCTGTCAATTGCCTGGATTTATTGGAAGATATCTTGTTAAAACACTTTTAAGATGTACTCTTTGAATCGCTGCTTTATTTAATTTGCTTGGTGCCCTTTCTAGTCATACTGTAAATTCCTTTTCTTTAGAAATTATTTCCTCCTTTTTTCCTTCCATTCTTTGTGTATTGCCAAACAGAGTGTTTGTTTAAGTAATATTAGTGCAATACATTTCCAGAACCGCTCTTTGGGGAAATTCAAATGAAAATTTAAAATATCATTAAGAATGCAAACAATAAATTCTTTGATTAGCTGTAGGCATCTTTGCATTGGGATGACTAAAAAAGGTTCTGGTTAATTAGAAGTAATTTGTTAGAAACCTGAATCCTCTTTTTTCCTTTCCTAGATTAAAACTCATTTCCCAGCTGGATGCTTATAAGTGCAGGAAATGTAATTGTCAGATGATTAATTGCAAAAGATAGATAATTGGAGTTCATATAATGTGTCAAATATGGGTAACCAAGAGTTTGACTACATGTTGAAAGAGAGCAGCTGAAATCTGGGTTGTGGCTACAGGGAGGTGATTTACCTCTACCCACCAGAGGTTGTAAAAAGAGTTAGGTAGAAAAAAAACCACTTGCTGATCCCTGCCTTTTGTGTGTGTGTATGTGTGCAGGTGTGCCATTTTGAGCAAATTTCTCACAATGAAAATTGCTTGAAAACAGTTCCTACCATCTGAAATCAAGCTTAGAAAATTAATCCATTGCTGAACTACTTCTTTTAAATCAAATACAGGATTTGGGACCTGGAGCCTTTTTCAGGCTCCTGCTCTTCTCATTAAGCCTACCTTAAATATATCTCTCCTCAGTTCATATGATTTTATTTCCTAATTTTCAAAGGCCAAATCTTATTTCCTTTGAAATTATGGACCCTTGCTCCTAGAAGTTAAGTGATTTCTTTGTAAATCATAGGATTCCAGGGTAGATCTGTTTGTGTCCTTCTAAAAAAAATGTAGTTGTGGCATTTCTTTTTAAATCATCCATCAAAAAAAAATTAGTGAGATGAGAAAAAGTCTTACAACCTTTCAGTAATTAAATTAGCCATTTCTAGCCTGCTCACATGTTGGTTTATTTGAAATCACATTGAAATGAAAAAACACTAGATTTTTCTCTGCATTTGCAAATGGGGCTCTTTCTCCATCTTCTAAACTTTATATTTTCACTGAAGAGTTTTTCAGCCCTCAGAAATAGTGTTTTACAAATTCAGCTAATGACCCAAATCCAGCTTGTTTGTTGTGTAGGAGTTGTATTAAAATAACTCACTGTATGTGTTGTCATTAATGATATGCTCATTTTGATAATGGGGCTGCAGATTCTTAGTCTATAGTCCTTGGGGAAATGCTACATATTTTTTTTTTTTTTAACTAAGTATTGTTCTGGCTCCTTTCCTTGATTGGCCCAGAAATAGCAATCAACTGGGGAGCAGGATGACATGCCTCTTAGCAATCCCTTTGATCTTTGAGATGAGTATCAACATTGTATGCTTCCTAATGGAAGTGTAATTTAATGAAATCTATTGGGTAAACATACTTCAGATGTTCAAAGGAGGTGACAAAATTTTTGCTGGCAGCCAGGACCTGGCAGCTTTCCAGCTTGCCTCTAGCTGCTATGCATATAGCATTGAGAGAGGCACTTAAAATAGGAACACAAAAGTATTATTTTCATTGTGTTTCAACCCCCTCTCCCTCCCCCACCAATTTCTTTCTCTTAAGTTTATTTTTGTGGAATTTCTGTGAGTGCCCTTTGACATCCAACCTTTCCTAGTATAAAGTGGAATGTGAGATTTGATCTTTTAATATTTTTCTTGGTTTATTTTGTGACACCAAGAGCAGTACATTGGATGTATGGCACCAAACTCAGGAGAAGTTGTAGGCTCACATGAGACTTACATAGAACATCCTAGAGGGAAAACAATGCAACTATAAAAAGCACATATTTCATTACCATTGATTAACTTATACCTTCTGTTTTGGGAGGAGATGAGAGAGCACTTTTGTTTTAACAACCCCTGAGGAAATGTAGTGGAAATAACCATAGACTGCAGAAATCAGAGGTCCTGACTAATCCCAGACACATCACTTTCTAGCTGTGTCATGTAGGGCAAATCACTTTCTCTCTCTGGGCCTCAGTTTCTTTATGTGTGAAATGAAGGGATTAAATTAGATGATCCCAAAGGTCATTTTCAGCTCTGAGATTTTATGATTGTTTTGAAGACTGAGGATCTCATGTGTTTACTAATACTACGTTAAAGATTTTTATGTTTATGTTTATGAGGGTTATTGGTCTTCAGTTTTATTTTCTTAGGTTACATTTGTCTGGCTTTAGTCCCATAGAGTGAGTTGGGAAGAGTTTCCTCCTGTTTTCTGAAAGTTTTGGTATAGGGCGGCGTAGCAGTTTGATATAGTTATGAATTCCAAAAATAGATCTTGGATTATGCTTGTAAACTGCTCTGTTCATGTGGGCATGATTAAGTTATGATTAGGGCTTTGACTGGGCCACGTCAGTAGGGCGTTAAGCCCTGCCCCTTGGTGGTTCTCATAGATAAAAGATGTGGCAAAGGACAGAGTTGGAGGGTTTTGAGTTGGGGTTCTGATGTTGGAGCCTTGAGTTGGAGCCCTGGGAAATAAGAGAGCTTGGTCGTGAGGAAGGAGAGAAGGCCGTGGGAAAAGAGACGAGTGGCTGGCTTTGTGGAGAGAACAAGCAGCTGAACCTGGAGACAATCAAGCCCCGGGAAGAGAGGAACCCAGGAAGCCGGACCCCTCACAGAGTTGGGTGAGGGAAGAAACTTATGCTTTATCGCCTGGTAACTGTAAGCTTCTACCCCAAATACATACCCTTTATAAAAACCAACAGGTTTCTGGTATTTTGCATCAGCACCCCTTTGCCTAATACAGGTGGTTTGTTTTTTTTTCTTTAAATGTCTGATAGACTTCATTAGTGAAGCCATTGGACCTGGGCATTTCTTTTTGGAAAGAATGGCTTACTAATTTAATTTCCTTACTTGTTATAAGTCTATTCTATTTCAATTTCCTTTTGAGTCAGTTTTTATAGTGTCTTTTTAACAATTTGTCCATTTTATCTGTTCTCAAATTTGTTGGCATAAATTCTTCATGATATTCCCTTATAATCATTGAATATCTATAGAGTCTGTGATAGCTCCTCTTTCATTCCTGATTTTGTACCTTCTTTCTTCCTGGTCAAGTCTAGCTAAAAGCTTAATAATTTTGTTGATCTTTTTATAAAAAACAACTTTAGGCTATATTGATTTGCTTTATCATTGATTTCTGTTTTAATCTTTATTATTTCCATCCTTCTCCTTATTTGGGTTTCACTTATATTGTTTTAGCTTCTTGAAGTAGAAGTTTAGATTATCAATTTTAGATCTTTCTTCTTTTCTTAGCTCCAAAATTTCCCTCCAGCTTCTTTCCAAATTCAAACCAATGGCCATTTTCTATATTAATTTCCAGATTAATATTTCTGGGCTATAATAAAGTTTGAAAATAGGATTGGAAAGCTAAAGATTAGCTTTTTTTCAATACTGGGTCAAATGCTTTTTAATGCCCCAGTTAATGTTTTTAAGATATATGAAATACACAAGCTGAGGGAAATGTGTCTTTATTGATACATTGAAGAGGCCTGAGTGTTTTGCCACAGTGCTTTTGCATTAAGAAGCTTTAAGTCAAAAATAGGGGCTACATGCCAATGGTCTAGTTCACTGAAGGTAATAATTCAGCAAAGGCCTTATTTCTTTAACTTAAAAAAATTTCCTCCTCAACTCTTATTTTGAAAGTTTTCAAACATAGAAAAGTTGAAAGAAGAATACAATAATCTATGTACCTCTACCTAAATTCAATAACTATTAGTATTTTCCCTCATTTGCTTTCTCTGTCTCTGCCTTTATCTCCCTACCCCTCCTTTCTTCCTTTCTTCCCTCTATCTAAGGGATTCTTTGATGAGAATCCCATTCTATGACTATGTCTTAAGGAGGAATCAAGGATAAACTCCCAAGTTTCTAGCTTAAATAATTAGGCTTTTCAACTTATGACACTACTTAGTGAATTGGAGTAGACTTGGAGTGAGACAAGTGTTTTGTTTTGTTTTTTCTTTGTTTAGTGGAGGAATAGTGCTTATAGAATCAATAATTCACTTTTGTTTTTAATTTGAGATATGTAGAGACATCCCGGTAGAGAAATTAAATGACCAATTGGATATATCAAGTTTGAGTTCAGAGGAGAAATTTAGTTATATCAATTTTGATGACATCAGCATATAGACAGTATTTAAGCTTTAGAAATAGATGAGAATACTTAGGGTGGGAAGAGAGAGATAGAAGAGGGTTCCTGACCAAGTTCATAGGAGTTTTACCATTTAGAGTTCAAGTAGAGAAAGGAGGCGGGATTGGGGGGGCGGGGGAGATCATAAGTTGAATTTGAACAAAAGCTACTAGTGAGGTAGAAATAAAACCAGATAATATCTACAGAAGCGGCTATTTCAAGATAGAGGACATTTCAATAAAGATGAATACTATTGAGAAGTTGAGTAAAATGAAGACAAAAAAGTGTCCACTAGATTGTTAACATGACAGTCACTGTTGACCTTGACAAGAACCTGTAGGTTGAGTGGTAGAAACTAAGATTTACCAAATCCCATTAAAGCCTGACTTGATCACTCCCTCCCAACCGTAGTTAGTGAAATATTTATATATGAAGAGAATTACAGCAAAATTATTGTTCTATTAAACAAATTCAGTGTTAAGTTCATTTCATTTAAGTAGGTAATTATCAGTTACCAATTTTAAGTTATTTAAATGCCTATGATAATGCAGATTTGTTCTGGTAAAATGGACAGAACAGTTTTTTCTTTCTTTCTTTTTTTTTTTTTTTTGTCAATGGGAACGTTCCTGTGCTATTGACAAAGAACTTTCAGCTAAAACTCAAGTTTACTCTGAATGCTTGGGCAGAGCATTCATATGTGGTCATGACCACTTAATTTTTTTTTTTTCAGCAAGCAAAATTAGTCACACCTCTTTTATTTCCAACCAGCACAGCTCTTAAAAGGACCAATGGTTAAAACAAGTTAACTTAAAAAAATAATAATAATAAAAGAAAAATAAAAGGAAAAAAAAAGTTGCCTGTTCTTTCTTCAGTATTGTGAGATGCTGATGGTGGTAAAAGAAGGGAAACATTTCAATAAATGTCATTGGGTTGATTATATGAAACAATTTACTTTCGAAGCTTTGGCTAGTTTCAAATTCCTATTCTGCCACTTAACTGTGTGAACTTGGGCAAGTTATTTCATTTCTTTGCCTCAGTTTTTGCACCTGTAAAATGGCAATAATAATAGTGTCTGCCTCAGGATTATTGTGAAAAGTAAATTTATCTTAGGGTGCTGTCTCAGAATACTGTCTGGGACATGGTAAACTAAAAAAAAATGTAAGCTTAATTTTTTTTCCTGGTCCAAATTATGTTGATTTTAAAATAACTTTTGCTGAATTCCAGACTAAAGCATAACCTAAATTAGGCCAAACTACCCAAATTACACAGTTTCTCCTGTGAAAGACTTGGCTGTGTTGTAAACCTAGGGGCCACAATTGACTACCTAGTGTATGGATTAGCATCATTTAATTATTGATTTACAGTAGTTTACCAGCATTGTATCTTCCAGCTCTAGAAAATAAATCTAGATGTAAAAAGGTTAAAGTCTGTCTGTACATGGAGTCTCATATAAGTTAAGGCCAGTTTTATATATGGAAAAGGATGAAAGATATTTGATTAATCTCTCTCAAAATGTATCGTTCTTAAACAAATCATGTCATCATTTTCTGTCAGTACCCATTGTTCATATTAAGTGGCATGATATAGAGTAATAAATTGTCCCCAAATAATTTCCTTTGTGCTTCAGAATATTTGCTGTTCCTTGGTAGGCTCTTCCTCCACTGCGTTAAGTACCACTTAGAGATCTACTGTACAATCTTTCAGAGTAAACCTAAGTTCTTAGCAGAAGCAGTTCCTTGTCAGCAGCACAGCCAGGTTTATACTGACCAAAGAGTTGCTCTATTTTATTAGACCACAGTCTGCATTTTCATCATCTATAGGAAGATGAGGTCGAATTAAGTTGTTCTTTAAAAAAGCCTCATGGAGTGGGTGTAGCTCAGTAGTTGGGTCGCTGCTGTACATGTACGAGGTCCCAGGTTCAATCCCTGGTACCTCCTAAAAAAATTAAATTAAAATCCTTATATACTTGAATTGTTATAATTGTAAGATTTATAAAGTATTAATAGATATCGATGTTTTATCCTTTTGGTCTATTAAAGGTGATTTATTATTATTTTTAAAAATGGATAGTTTTCGTCACTTTCTTTACCTACATATTCCATACACCTGGTAAATTAACCCTCCTCTCTGGACAAATGAATACATTTGTCTTAAAAAGTGTTCCTGAAAAAAAAAAAAAAAAAACAACTGCAAGTGCTGAAGAGGATGTGGTGAAATAGGAACACTTCTTCAATGTTGGTGGGATGTAGAATGGTGCAACTTCCGTGGAGGACAGTTTAGAGGTTCTTCAAGAAACTAAATATAGAACTGCTGCATGAGCCAGCAATCCCATTACTAGGAATATATTCAGAAGAACTGAGAGCAGAGACATGAACTGACATTTGCACACCGATGTTCATGACAGCATTATTCACAATTGCGAAAAGATGGAAACAACCCCATTGTCCAACCGATGAGTAAACAAACTGTGGTATACACATACCATGGAGTACTTTTCAGCTGTAAGAAGAAATGAAATTGGGGGCCGGCTGGATAGCCCAGTGGATAGGGCGCCGGCATACCACATGGGAGGCCCCGGGTTCGATTCCCGGGGACCTCTCCTAGCGGGCAGACCGCCTTGAGAATGGCAAGCCGCCATGGGCGGGCCAGAGCCGCCGTGGGCAGGGCAAAAAGCTGCCACGGACAGGGCAAAAGCCGCCACGGGCAGGGCAGGTCGCCCGCGAATGGAGC
>PVKH010020062.1:0-14689 GCA_004027955.1 Chaetophractus vellerosus | reverse complement strand
GGGGTCTTGGCAGCCAAACCCACAGGAAGGAAACCCCTCTCCACCCTTTGCAAGAACCTTCCCACTCTTGGATAGTGCTCCCTCTCACTGGGTTTCCAGCGGGATTCAGGGCTCACCCAGCCCTTTGCCCTGAGGGTGGGGCTTAGCCCTCTGTGTCCATGGTTTCCAGTTGGGGTAAAGAAAACTCACGATTTTATATTGAGCAGTCCACTTTGCCGTCCAACTCCCTCCAGATCGATGTCCCCAATGTTCTCATTCCACAGGCTCCCAGAACAGACCACCCAGGCAGGATCCTGTCCCCAATCAGCCATCCTCTGCCCGAGAGATGGTGACTGCCCACCTAAACTGACACCATCTTCCCTTTTCACTCTAATGTATTTTTCAAGGTCTTAGTTTCTTTATTGATTCTCTGCCGAGATATTTTATCTAATGGTGATAATGATGTATTCAAGTCCCCTACTCTAATTATAGAGGAATCTATTTCTCAACTTGGTTTTTTCAATGTTTGCCTCATGTATTTTGAGGCACCCTGATTAGGTGCATAAATGTTTATGATTGCTCTTTCATCTTCATAGGTTGCCACTTTTATTATATACAGTGGCCTTCTTTGTCCCTTACAATAGTTTTGCATTTAAAATCTATCTTGTCTGATATTAGTATAGCTATTCTTGCCCTTTTTTGGCTATTGTTTGCATGTAAAATTGTTTTCCAACCATTCACTTTCAACCTCCTTGTGTCCCTGGGTCTAAGATGAGTTACCTGTAGATAGCATATAGTTGGGTCATATTTCCTTATCCATTCTGCCAATCTGTGTCTCTTGATTGGAGAGTTTAAGCCAATATCATTCAATGTTATTACTTTCAAGGAATTACTTATATTAGCCATATTTTCTTTAGGTTTATGTATGCCATACATGGTTTTTATTTCTCTTTTTATCTTTTTAGTTATTCTTACACTTTCCTCCAATACTTTCTCTCCTGTGTTTTCCTTTCAACCTGCAGAACTCCCTTTAGTATTTCTTGAAGGGCAAGTTTCCTATTGACAGTCTCTTAATTTCTGTTTATCTGTGAATATTTTGAACTCTCCCTCATTTTTGAATACCAGCTTTTCTGGAAAGAGAATTCTTCACTGAAAGGTTTTTTCTTTCAGCCCCTTAACTATGTCATATCACTGCCTTCTTGCCACCATGGTTTCAGATGAGAAATCAGCATTTACTCTAATAGAGCTTCCTTGTATGTGGTGGATCTCTTTTCTTTTGCTGCTTTCAGTGTTCTCTCTTTGTCTTGAGCATTGGACAATTTGACAAGTGTATGTCTTAGGTAGGACTGTTAGGATTTATACTATTTGAGGTGTGCTGTGCTTCCTGGACATGTACATCCATGTCCCTCAATAGAATTGGAAAATTTTCAGCCATTGTTTCCTCTAACACACCTTCTGCCCCGTTTCCCTTCTCCACCCCCTCTGAGATGCCTATAATGCATATATTTGTGTGTTTTGCATTGTCATTCAATTCCCTAAATCCCTGCTGGATTTTTTTCTTTCTTTTTACCTCTCTGTTCTACTATCTGCCTGATTTGAGATATACTGTCTTCCATGTTGCTGATTGTTTCCTCTTCCTGTTTAAATCAGCTGTTATGTGCTTCCAGTGTACTTTTGATTTCTTGCATTGTGCCATTCCTCACCATTATATCTGTTATCTTTTTATGTATATTTATAATTTCTTCGGTATGTTCTCACAGTGTCTACTTAATATCCTTAATATTTTCCTTCACTTCATTAAGTTGATTGATGATATTTGTTTGGACATCTCTGTTTAGTTGTTGTATGTTTTTCATTTCCTCCTGTTTTTTGTTTATTCATTAGACTGGACCATGTTTTTTACTTTCTTAGTATGGCTTGTAATTTTTTGTTGGTGTCTAGGCTTCTGTTTATCTTGATAGGTTTATTTAGTTTGTTAGCTTCTCTTTCTACTCTAGGGTTTTATTTTGTTGTTTTTGTGTGTGTGGTAAGGTTTCCTTTTTACAGTTCATTCCTCTTATTCTATTTCCTTGTTGTTGTCTATGTTCCCTTGGAAAAAAAGCTTGAATACCAGAGAGAAGGAAAGATATAAGAGAAAAAGAATAGTTGTAATAATAATAATAATAAAAAGGTAGAAGAGGAGCCATACAAGACCTAGGAAAATAAATAATTAACATGAGTAAAATATAAGATTTTTAAATAAGAATTAAATAAGAATAATAATAATAATTAAAACACAGAATAGAAAAAATGAAATGAGAAACAAAATAGAGAAAAATATTATGAATGAATTAAAATGCCAGAATGATGAGTAAAGAAGAAAAGAAAAACAAAAGAAAAAAAGAGTGAGAGAGAAAAATAAAAAAAAACAAGAAAAATTGAACACCAAACAAAAAGAGGTGAAATGAAAGAAAAACAACAGAAAACAGAAGATAGAAAAATGAAGGAAAGAAAAGAAATAACGTAGGTAGAAAAAATCAGTTAAAAAAGGGGGGGTGGGAACAAAGAAAAGGGGAACATAACAAACAAGCAACAGAACAGCAGCAACTGAAAAACAAAAAAACAACCAAGGAAAAAGAGCTTTCCCTCTTAGACCCCTAAGGAGCTTCTCAGTCTTCCAGTTTACATCAATCAATCACTCTGCAGGTGATGTACCAGGTTTTAGCAAGTTCAAACAAGGAAAAGAAAAAAAGGTACATTGTAAAAAAAAAATAACAGATCCAACAAAGCCTAAAACAAAAAGAATGTCTATATGTTCCCTGCCAGAAAATATCAGGTGGATGCCTGATAACCCAGTGGATCACTCTCTTGATCACTTCTCTAAAGAGATCTGGGAATAGAACCAGGGGCCTTGGATATACAAGGCAGGAGTTCCTCCACTGAGCTAAATTGTCTCCTTAGGTTAATTAATCTTCAGAAAGTTATCTGCCCCCTTTCCCCCAGGCATTTTAAAATTCTACAGTTTACTAGAGTCCTGCTGATTAAGCGCCTGTCCCCTCCCTCTCTCTAATCTGTTTCTTCTCTCTCCCCAGACAGCTGGGTTTGACAGCCTGACTGTGTAGATTCCTCCTCCCCTCTTCTCATTGGGTCATCAGGTTGGGGTCCCTTTTGCGATTCAAAGGGAGTTCAGCTGGCCAAACTCACCACAAAGAAACCACTCTCCACCCTATGTGAAACCCCTCTTCCTCCCAGGAAATACCCCCTCCGAGTCTGTTGGCAGCAGCAACCCAAGGACTCCATAGAGTCTACTTGCCCTGAGGGTGGGCTATGTGTGCCATTTCCAGCCACAGGGGTGAGCAACTCATGGTTTTCCTTTGGCTTCTTTATCTTTCCAGTACCCTCCTAGATGACTCAGAGCACCTTCCCATTCTATATATATCCAAAGCAGCTCCTTTAGATAGGTCCCTGCCTTCAATCCACTTTTTTTTTGTGACAGGGTACCTACTTTGGCACCATTTTCCCAGAAGTCATGCAAGTTTTATATTTTATAACATATACGTGTATCCCAAATGGAATATACTATTTACTTTGGCTATTTTGAAAATATGCACAAATTGTATCATTCTGTATACATCCTTTTGCAAATTATAAGTTTTCATCTAACAGTATGTTTTTGAGGTTTATCCACATTGATAAATAGAGGTCTAATATTCATTTGAACTGTTTTGCAATATTATCTTAGATGACCAAACCATTACCCTACTGGGAGTCATTTGAATTATTTTCACCTTTTCTTTTTCATAAATAGTGCTACATGAAAAACTTTATACATATCTCCTTATTTAAATGCTCCAGTATTTCTTTAGGAACTGAATTTTTTGTACCTTGAGTATGTACATCTTCAACTTCGGCATTGATGTGATATTTATGGGCAGTGTCCAAGAAGATCCATCCCATACATCCAAGCATACTCCTCCCTGTCCATTTTGTAACTGCAATTTATTTTCTTTTTAAACCAGGACCAATCACTATAGATCTGGAGATATATAGGTAATGTAGGACCTAAGTGGGTGGAATTTACTATGTCTGTCTTTGTGAAACCAAGATTAGTTAATTACTATGAAAGATTCCTGTGCATCAAACCCTTCTGATTACCACTCTGACCCTGCTGCCTATGTCCCCAGGTCCATCTTACCTCTGGTAGCTAAGTGCAACATGTCCCACCTTTATTCCTAGAGGGCAATCACTAGAGTTTTTCAGTACTGCTGGTGCTCTCCTTGCCTATGTAATTCTCAATATCTTGGTGAAGGGAATGTTCTCTGGACACTTTCAGGAAGGAGGTAAATTGGTTGCGCATAATAAAACCAGTAAAACATTCTTATCTTCCTAAAATGTTTGATTCCTTCTGCTACATAATACCATCTTTTTCCCCCTGGCATTTCAATTTCCTTCAGCACAAGCCTATGTGTTAGATAATCAACTAATGTGGCAGCCACAGAGCTGTGCTTCTCAGATCTCCTTTCAAGAAAGAACTTTCTGGGGATTCCACTTTCAAATGATGGCATGAAGAGCTCTGTGAACCTGCTTCCTAGTAAAACAATGATAACCAAGAAAATTATTAAAAAATACAACCTCTGACTCAGTTCAGTGTGACAGCAGCTCCACTCCATGCAGGTACAGTCAAGGGGTCAGGGACTCCTTTCCTCTGCCAAGCTCAAACTTGTAGGGTACAAGTTCTACATCATTCATGTCAGGCCAAAAATAATGGCACCATTTGTCCTTGCCCCAGCTTACTTGTAGGACAAATCTACTTTCAACAAATAATTACAAGATTTAGAAAGAAACAGGACAGTGTGACTCATATGCAGGGAAAAAGGCAATGGAAAATGCCTGTGAGAGAGCTCAGATGTCAGGCTTAAGAGACAAAGACTTCAGAGTAGCCATTATAAATATATTCAAAGAACTAAAGGAAGCTATATTTAAAGATGTAAAAGAAGGTAGGAAGACAATGTTTCATAAAATAGAGACTATTAATAAAGAGAAATAATAAAAGGAACCAAATAGAAATTCTTCATTTGAAAAGTAGAATAACTGAAATGAAATATTCACCAGAAGAACTCAACAGTGGATTTGAACTGGCAGAAGAAAAAAATAGCAAACATGAGGATAGATCAATGGAGATAATG
Source organism: Chaetophractus vellerosus (assembly GCA_004027955.1). NCBI lineage: Eukaryota > Metazoa > Chordata > Mammalia > Cingulata > Chlamyphoridae > Chaetophractus > Chaetophractus vellerosus. The sequence continues at coordinate 9,545 of PVKH010020062.1, read as the reverse complement.
CAATCCAAAGAGCAGAGAGAAAAATAGAATAGAGTACAAAATACTTGTAATGGGAAGACCAGAAAGAGAGAAGAGAGAGGGTGGAGTAGGAAAAAGTATTCAAAGAAATAATGGCTAAAAAATTCCCAAATTTGATGAAAGAAACATTAATCTACATCTCCAAGAAGCTCAATGAACTCCAAGTATGAAAAAGAGAAAATAAGTGTTCATTAAAACTTAGAACAATTAATGTTTACAGTCACATTTATAGATTAAATGTTTATGTTATATTCCAGAGAAAATGAGCTTTCTTTGAATAAAATCTCATGCAATATCTGTGTTTGTGATTATTTACACATCTTTCTTATGTATTATAACATAAAATTAGCCATTTAGTAGTATGTTCAGTGGCATTAAGTACCTTCATAATGTTTTGCATTAGTTTTATCTGATTTCAGATCATTTTTTCACCCCCAAAGGAAACCTCACACCCACAAAAGGAGCTACTCCACATTCCTTACTAATCTCAAGCCCTGTTATCCATTAATCTTCTTTTCATTTCTTGGATTTACCTATTATGGTTATTGCAGATAAATGAAATCTTTTATAAATATGACCCTTTGAATGTGGCTTTTTTCACTTCACATGTTTTCAATATTTTTCCATGTTAAAGCTTGTACCATTACACCATTCCTATTTATGACTGAATAGAATTCTAATAAATGAATATAACACATTTTGATTATCTGTTCATTAAGTTATACATATTTGAGTTGTTTCCAAATATTTGTTATTATGAATAATGCTACTATGACTATTTGTGCACATTTACTTGAATATCTCTTTTCAATTTGGGGGGAATATGTCAAAATAGAGAATTACTGGATCATTTGCTAATTCTGTATAGGACTTTTGAGGAACTTTCCAAATATTTTCCACAGTGTTTGCACCACTGTACATACCCCCCAGCAGTGTATAAGCATTCCAATTTCTTCACATTCTTATCAACAGCTATTTTATATTTTCAAAAAATACATAATCATTCTAAAGAGTGTGAGTGATATCTCATTTTGGTGTTGATTAGCATATCCCTAATGACGAAAGATGTTGAGCATCATATCATGTGCTTGTCGACCAATTGCATATTTTCTTGAAGAAATGTCTATTCAAATACTTGCCCATTTTTATTAGATTCTTAGTCTTTTTGTTAAGTGATAAGGGATTTTTAAAAATGTGATGACATGGATGAACCTGGAGGATGTTATATTGAGTGAAGCAAGCCCAGACACAAAAAGACAAATACTGTATGATTGCGCTACTATGTACTAAATATATTGTGTAAAGTCATGGAGTTAATAATTAGATTATAGGTCACCAGAAAACAGAATGAAGGTAGAGAATGGAAAGCTGAGGGTTAATCTGTGCAGAATTGGTCAAATGGTTGTTTGGAAATCTCTGGAAATGAATGAATAGAATTGGTGAAAGCATATCATGGTGTTTGTGAGTAGCAGCACTATTATATGGGTATGATAGTGAGACCCAGGACCTCTCATGTGGTAGGCAGATACCCAACTGCTTGAGCCACATCCGGTTCCTCCAAAGGCCATATTTAAAAAAATAAATGAAAAATCTGACCCTTAAAATTATATGGAATTATAATAGACCCTGAATAGTTAAAATTATTTAGTAAAAGAAGAACAAAACTGGAGGATACCCAATTCTCTATTTCAAAGCTTATAACAAATTTACACTAATTAAACAATGTGTAACAGACATAAAGGAAAACATAAAACACTGGAGTATAATTGATACTCCAGAAATAAACCCATACTGCTATGGTAAATTAATTTTCCACATACACGGCGCCAAATTCTTGCTCTCAAGAAATGATGGAGGAAAAACTGGATGTGCACATGCAAACATGAAGTTTGATCCTTACTTAAAATATTTTCCAAAAGAAAAAAAGTCAGGTAAATGTAAGAGCAAAACTGTAAAACTCTCACAAGAAAATATAGGGGTAATTGGATGTAGCAATTGATGTTTAGATATGACATTAAAAGTCCTAGAAACAATAGCAAAATAGATACATTGTACTTCACAAAATCTTTTTTTCATCAAAGTAACCTCTCAAGAAAGTGAAAAGAAATCTATAGAATTGGAGAAAATACTTGAAAATTAAATATCTGTGAAGGGACTAATATCTGTCCCTCATTTTTGAAAGAAAGTCTTACCAGATATAAAATTCTTGCCTGGTAGTTTTTTGTTTTTTTGTTTTTTTTCCTTCAGCACTTTTCAACCCACTGCCTTTCCCTCCCTGGTTTCTGAGAAGAAACCAGGACTCAATCTAATTAGACTTCCCTTGTACATAACACATTGCTTTTCTATTACAGATTTTAGAACTCTCTCCTTGTCCTTTGCATTTGATAGCATGATCAATTTTAATGGGATGCATTTTCCTTCATGTTTATCCTGTTTGGTGTTTGCTAGGCTTCCTGGATATGCATATTCATACCTTTTGCTAAGTTTGGGAAGTACTGTCATTATTTCTTTGACTATTTCTTATACCCTTTTTGCTTTTTCTTCTTTTGCAACTCCCATAATGAATATACTGGTGCACTTGATGATGTCCAAGAGGTGTCTTAGGCAATTTTTTATTTGAATAATTCTTTCTTCTTTCTGCTCCTCAGCCTGACTCATTTCAAGTGTCTTTTCTTAGAGTTTGCTGGTTCTTTCTTCTGCCACTCCAATCTGCCCTTGAAATCCTTCTGGGCATTTGTTATTTCAATTATTGTTGCCTTCAACTCCAGTAGTTCTGTTTTAAAATTTCTCTCTTTACCAAGACTCATATGGTTCATTCACTGTTTTTCTGATATCCTGCAGTTCTTTTTCTTTACTTTCTTTTATTTCCTTGAGCTTTTTAAGATAATTTTTAAAAAGCTTTGTTCACTATGCCCACATTATCATCTTCTTGCCGAGGCCACCTCAGCAGAATGGTACCTAAACTAAGGGGGGGGGGGGGGGGAGGGGTTAAAAAGAAAGTTTAAGAAACAAAGAGACAAAGAGAGAAAAACAGCGGGAGTCAGGTGGACCAAGAGGAGCTGCAACCTCAAGGCACCTGACCAGAATTCAGCTTTATTTTTATATGCACAATACAGATAATGGTTCAGCAGTTTTGCACAGGAAGTTCCTGCCTGAGCACAGTTTGGGCCCTTGAGCTCATTAGATATCAGACAAGGGAATACAAGGTCTTTTACAGAAATTCTAACCTATATGGAATTCTGAGAATTCTCCGGCCTGGCCTAGTTTGCTAGTTTGCTACTTGTAGCAGCTATGCCAGCTCGCTTGCTTATCTGTGACCTTGTGGACTGTTATTAACAGTTCCAGCGGTCCTACGTTGTAGGGGCTCCCAACATTCTTCAATGGTGTTTTCTGGACTTTTATCCTCTTCTTTTGGATGGGGCATCATTTCCTGTTTATTTGTTTGTCATGTACTCATTTGTTGCACACTCTACTTCTTAATATTTTAAAATATTAACTCTGGGATTTATTCCCTGAGATATCTCTGTCTTTGTTTTGTAACCAGGTTGGTGATAAGACAGATTTTCTTGAGCTTCAGCTCTCCTATCAGTAAGGTCTGGCAAGGGCGAATGCAGTGTGCAGGGCTTTCTTTCTTTTTTTTTTAAAGATTTATTTTTATTTATTTATATATGCCTCCCTTGCTGCTTGTTCTTGCTCTGTTCATTGCTTTTGCATTCTTCTGTGTCTGCTTGTCTCCCCCTGCTGCGGCATCCCGCCGAGTCAGCTCACTGCACTGCGGCTTGCCCTGCCCGCGGCAGCTTGCCTTCTCGGCATGCCCTGCCTTCTCGAGGAGGCCCCAGGTTCAGTTCCCATGTGGTAAACCAGGCCTCTACCAATTGAGCCACAGCTGGTTCCCAGGGCTTTCTGTCTTTCTAGGCTTCTGTCTTGTCATGGGCTTCCCCCCCTATTATTATTGTAATTATTTTATTTTCTTAAATAAAGAAGTTGTAGGTGTACAGAAAAACCATGTAAGAAATACAGCATTCCCATATACCTCTTATTCTTTTTTTTTTTTTTTTTTCATCAGTGAGATACCTTGTTACAATGCCCTGGGCTTTTGCTTGTTGGTTGTTTGGGAGACCGTCTGTTTATAGGAATTTGGCTGTTCCCTTTATTTCCCAGGATTCAGGCTTGCCTCTCCCAGATATCTGAGGTTGGCAGGTCTTTACCCTAGACTGTCTGCCACTATCGTTTTATACTCATTTCATTGTCTCAAGATAATTTTTGTCTGGTGGGCAAATTCTGGGAGGAGCAGCTTGCTGGAGAGGACTTTCCCAATTCAGTATCTTCCAGCCAAAACTGCCAGGCACCGTCAAAGGGGGCACAGACCGACTCCAAAGTGCCCTTTGTTGTGAATCGAGAAGGACACCAAGAGCTTCTCCGACAGCTCCCCACAGCTGAGCTTTCCTGTCCTGTCCTGCCTAGCAAAGTCAGCCTTCAACTAGCTGTCTCTTGCAGCCCTCAGAAAGCACACCACCTTTAAGACTGCACTGTCAATGCCCCCACCCAGGGTGGGTTGAAACTGGCTGCCCTCAGAGCTGGGCCCCCAGTGATACAAATTCACTAATCAAAAACTGAGCTCACATACCCCTGGTCTTGAGGAAGAGGATTTTTGTGTCCCTTTCTGTCACCAGTGAGCTAGCCAGGTGGCCTGCCGAGAGAGTTGGGGTTAGGCACTGGTAGGGAGCCTCCCCACATAGAAAGCAATTACTGTTCTTCGTCATAATTTATCAACCTCTTCTTCCTGCTTTTCCCTGGATGCTGCACAATGTTCTTCTGGCCTCCAGAGTTTCAAAATGGTTGTTTCAGATTGTTCCTGCCTGTTTAAGAGTTGTTTTGATGGAAGGACCAAGTTCTGAAACTCCCTACTCTGCTATCATACCATAATCCCTCTCCTGCACGCTTAGTTTTATAAGATATGTTCAAACTGTTTTCCACAAAAATGTGTGCCATTTTACATTCCTAGCAGAATGCATGGGTGATCAAGTATCTTATCCTCACCAGCATTTGGTGTTGTCACTACTTTCATAATAGACCTTATTTTTTAGAACAGTTTTTTTTTTTTACTGGATACACATAAAATTATTTTTTTAATCACACAACATGTTACACAATATATTTGGTTCATAGTAATACAATCATAGTTTTTGTCCTTTTGTGTCTGAAGTTGTAAAGCATATGACAACATGGATGAACCTAGAACAGTTTTAGAGTTCCAGAAAAATTGAGAAGATAGTACAGAGTTCCCTAGTTTCCCCTATGATTAGCATATTACATTTGTCTGGTACATTTGTTACAATTAATGAACCAATATTGATATATTATTATTTTTTTTAAAAGGTGTATTTTTATCTATTATACATGCCCCCCTTTTTGCTTGTTTTTGCTTTGTTCATTTTTCTCTGCATTCCTCTGTGTCTGCTTGTCTCCCCCTGCTGGGGCAACCTGCCGAGTCAGCTCACTGGAGTGGCGGCCTGCCTGCTCATGGGGGCTCACCCTTGCTCGCGTGGGCTTGCCTTTGCCCATGGGGGATTGCCTTTTTCCCACCCGTGGGGGCTTGCCTTTGCACCTGGCAGCATGCCCCACCCGTGGTGATGTGCCCCGCCCGTGTTGGCTTGCCTTCTTAAGGTGTTCTGCCCATTCGAGGAGGCCTGGAGACCGAACCCGGGGCCTCCCATGTGGTAAACTGGCACCGTACCAACTGGGCTATACAGCCAGCCCCTTGATATATTATTAATCAAAGTCTATTGTCTATTCAAATTTCCTGGTTTTTACATTGTATCCCCTTTCTGTTTCTGAATCCCAACCAGGATATTACATCACATTTCTTGTCATGTCTCCCTAGGCTCCTTTTGGCTAAAACAGTTTCTCAGACTTTTCTTGTTTCTGATGACCTTTACAGTTTTAAGGAGTACTGGTCAGGCATTTTGTGGAATGTTTCTCTATTGGAATTTTTCTGATGTTTTTCTCATGCTTAGACTGGGGTTATGGGTTTTGGGGAGAAAGACCACAGAGGTAAATTGCTGTTTACTTCACATAATATCAAGAATACATATTGTCAACATGATTTATCACTATTGATGTTGATCTTGATCACTTGGGTGAGGTAGTATAGTGTTATTTAGCTTTCTCCACTCTAAAGTTACTCTTTTTTTCCCTTTCCATAGTGTACTCTTTGGAAGGAAGCTACCATGCAAAACCCATGCATAACAAGTGGAGAATTTGGTGTCGAGTATCTATATAAATTATTTGGAACACTTCCACATGAAAGATCTGTCTCTTCTCCCCCATGTATTAATTTAATCAATAATTTATTTATATTAGTATGGATTCTGTATATTTATTTATAATTTGGGGAACTTAATTTTGTTCCTCAAATTGTTGTGGCTTTGGCCATTGGAAGCTACTTCTTTTGGCTCCTGTTCCCTTTTGAAATATAGCCATTAATGTGGTTTTTCAGTGTTTTTTTTTTAAGATTTATTTATTTATTTTACTTTTTATCCATTTTTAAATTCCTCTCCCCCCTGTTTATGCTGTTTTTGTGTCCATTCTCTGGGCAAGTCTCTGTGTCCATTTCTTGCCTTCTCTGACCTAGTCCTAGAATCAAATCAACCATTTTTCCAAAGAGCCCTGATTCTTTTTATTGAAGAAGGGTATTTGAAACCAAGACCTGAGTACTAGGTGTGCTTATTCCTAGTAGTTTCATTCATATGCTTTCAGCTGAAAGAACAAAGAAATATGTGCATACTAACCTGTATGTAACTGTGTATCTATAAATACTTCTATATGTAACACTGTATCTATATTAAGTTAAATATGATTGCTTACAGATGTCTCCAACATTATGCACAGTTCATTTACTTTTAGTCTTACAGACTCCGCTCATTTCCATGCTGCATTGGTCAGCACCTTTTCTTCCAATACCCTTCATTGAGGTTATTTTATATATTTGCAATGTATTTAGATGATCTTGTCACAGATTATTTAAAAATTCTGCCTGGGATCCCCTGATCTCCTAAATGATTTATTTTTAAAGTTGCAAAGTTTACTCTGTTTTGTCCAGTGCTATGGTGTGTTAGTCAGGTTTCTCCAGAGAAGCAGAACAAACATATATATGGAATTTGCTCATGCAGCCATGGGAGCTAGTAAGTACAAATTTCACAGGGCAGGCCACATGCTGCCCGAAGCTCTGATGCTGAAATTTCTGAGTCTGAATTCCTGGGCCAGGGGAAGCTTGCTGGGATGGAAATTCTGGCAAGAGCTAATTTTGAAGTTGAGATAGAAATTCTTTTGACTTCTGAAACCCTTAGTTCTGGCTTTTAAGACCTCCAGTTGATTAGATAAGGAAAATACCTACAATACTGAAGGCAATCTCCTTTATTGATTGTATATGCAATCAACTGATTGAAGATGCAAATCCTTTCTATGAAGTATGCTCACAGTAATAGGCAGGCCAGTGCTTGACCAAACAACTGGACACCGTAACCTAGCCAAGTAGAACACATGAAATCAACTGTCACATATGTGTTTTGAAAAATGCATACTGTCATGTATCCACCATTACATCACCATACAGAACAGTTCCACTACCCTACAAATTCCCCTGTGCTTCACCTATTCAATCTACCTCACCTCCCCCTGAATCCCTGACAGCCACTTGTCTTTTTACTATTCACTATAGCTTTACCTTTTCCAGAATGTCACATAATTGGAATCATTGGGTATGTAGCCTTTTCAGACTGACTTCTTTCAAAACAATATACATTTAAAATTCATCTATGTGCTTTTATGGCTTCATAGTTTGTTGTATTTTTTTTTCAAGAGAGGAGGCATATTTTTATTTTTTGAACAATTGTAGGCTGACAGAAAATTCATGCAAAAAGCACAGAATTTTCCTATACCTGCACAATTCTCCCTATTAACATTTTGTATTAGTGTGGTACATTTGCTACAATTGATGAAATATTTTCCAAGTTCATAGTTTACATTAAGGTTCAGTCTTGTACAATTTTTTTTAACATTTTAACAATTTGGCAAGTTTGCAATTTAGTGATGTTAATTACTTTTGATTAAGTAGGTTTTTACCTCATGAAAGAATTGAGGTTTTACTAAAAATTTTGTTTAGACAATGTAGTTTAAAGATGGACAATAGTGACTTTTCAATCTTCCCGTTGTCTCACGTTATTAAATATCTTAGCATTTAAAAAAATCAATTGGCAAAGAGCATTTGTGGCAGTTTGAGATTATTTTATGAATTCCAAAACCAGAAAGATTATGTCTGTAAAATAATCTATCCCTCTCAGCATGATACAGTTTGATTGCATTAAATTCAGCCAAGAGGCCTTTGATTATATTACTTGATAATATCACATTAGGGCTTTTTTTTAAAAAGCAGTTTTTTTGAGATATATTCACATATAATATAATCTATCCAAAGTGTACAATCAATGGCTTTGAGTATAGTCACTGTGTTTTGCATTCATAACCACAAAACATTTTAGAGCAATTTCTTTACTACAAAAAGAAAAACTCCACATCCCTTAGCAGTCACTTCTCAATCCTCCTATCCTTCCCCAGCCCTACATAACCACTTACCTAATTACATCTTTATGAATTGATTTATATGTATATTTTATATAAATGGAATCATATAATATGTAGTACTTTGTGCCTTATTTCTTTCACTTAGCATAATATGTTTTTGTGGGGTTTTTTTTTGCCTGATATTAACATCTTATGACATTAACATACATTTGTTCAGTCTCAAAGGAAAGCAGTCTTGTGTATGCAATTATACCCATATTCATATTTCACAAGAGATTTTACCAAGCTATACAGTCCCATATTACATTTTTTAGCATTCCTTCTAGTAAAATACATGACTTTAGACTTTCCTTTTCAACCACTGTCATACCCATATAATAGCACTGCTCGTTATAAACACTATGTTGTGCTTTCAACTTTTCTATTCATTTCCAAAGATTAACAAACAACTATTTTACTAATTCTGCACAGGTTAATGCTCAGATTTCCATTCTTTACCTTCGTTCCATATTCTGGTGCCCCATATTCTAGTTATTAACTCCATGGGTTTATACACAATGTATTTAGTTCATAATAGCCCAATCTTACAGTATTTGTCCTTTGGTCTGGCTTGCTTCATTCAACATAATGTACTCCAGGTTCATCCATGTTGTCATATGCTTCACGATTTCATTTCTACTTATAGTTGCATAATATTCCAATGTGTATATATACCACAGTTTTTTTTTCCCCATTCAACACTTGATGGACACCTGGGTTGTTTCCATCTTTTGTCAATTGTGAATAACGCTGCTATGAACATTGGTGTGCAGATGTCTGTTCATGTCACTGCTCTCAGTTCTTCTGGAAATATACCTAGTAGTGGCAAATCTGTATACAACTTCTTTAGTAACTGCCAAAAATTCCTACATAGTGGCTGTACCATTGTACACTCCCACCTACAG
>PVKH010020061.1:0-14712 GCA_004027955.1 Chaetophractus vellerosus | reverse complement strand
CATTATTCACTATTGCCAAAAGTTGGAAGCAACCCAAGGGTTTTTAAATGCCAATATTTTCATACTCCAACTCCCCATTTATACGTGTCATTCTTGCCACTGTCCTCCATACCACTGAGCTACTCCATCTTTCATTTCTCATGCAGCTTGTCGAATATTTCTAAGATTATATCTGGAAGGATACTGTTGGATAGGGACTAAACAGAGATTTAACAGAGAAACTAACCATTTATATAACAGTGGGGTTTGAGGCAGTATAAAGCTCTCCTCATTGCTTTTCATTTTCAACAACCTAGAAGAACAATTTAGAAGAACTTTAGAATCAAATATGTAAGGTCCATATAATATCCAGTGGAATTTGTTAGAGGATTGGTTTGAATTCACAGAATAACTAGGGAAAATATATTTTTATAAGGAGAAAAATAATGAAGACTTCAAGGAAAAAAAGGACACTATACCTGGAAGTGCTTTTGAAAATTGTAAAGCAATATAGAAATTATTATTACAAAAGGATTTAAATTCATAAGGAAAAAATTGAGCATGAAATATTAAAGTATACCCATCTGCTATGGAAAAATATCCTATTTGTCATCGTGTTGAATGTCTATTGTGAATATAATAACATAAACTGAAAGACTGTACTTGTAAAATCACATTGAGTGAATTTCAAAAGAATGACCGCAGTTTTTAAAAAACTACAATGTAAATTTATTGCATATATAGACAAGTGTGGAGGAGTTCAAAGTTGTCAGCAATGTAATTTACTTCAGCTAGCTTCCTTGACTCAGAGCTTTCCTGGACTCACATACTTCACCTTAAGGAATTATGGATGTCTCTGTACTGGCATATTAGACTTTGACATATTATTTCATACTTGGTTGTTGTTTTTTTTTTAAGATTTATTTATTTTATTACATATCTCCCCTCCCCCCTGCTGCGGCGACGCGCCAAGACTGGTCACTCTGCAGGCACAGCTTTCCCCGCTTGTGGGCGGCTTCTGCTTCCATTCATGGCCGGCTCTCAGTTCGCGGGTGGCTGGCTGCACTCCATTCGCGGGTGACTTGCCTTGCCCGTGGCGGCTTTTGCCCTGTCCGTGGCAGCTTTTTGCCCTGCCCACGGCAGCTTGCCATTCTCAAGCCGGTCTGCCCGCTAGGAGAGGTCCCCGGGAACCGAACCCGGGGCCTCCCATGTGGTATGCCAGCGCCCTATCCACTGGGCTATCCAGCCGGCCCCTCATACTTGGTTTTTGCCCATTCAAATCATCATAAGGTTGTCAGGTCTTTATAAGTATTATTTTAAAAGTTATAAAAGTGAGTGTTGTTATAGGGAGTCTTTGCTTTTGGAAAGGTGATCACATGTATCTTCATAAACTTCTCTTCTCTCACCACCTTGTGGTAACTCTTTGGAAATCATTTCTCTCTTTCGCGTCTCCATATCTGAATTAATTTCCCTGTCAAAGTTGTCACGAGTTCCCTTAGTTTTGGGAAGCGTAGTAAGTTCTAACAAGCTTTTATATTCCGGACAAAAGGGAGGATAAATAGGGATTTAACAAAGAAAAAACAAAAACATTGCAACAGCATGTTATCTGCAAACTAACTACAATCTAATGAGTAGGGTTGGCCTTCATGGAATATGTATAACACAGAGTTTTAGCGAAAATTTCAAAACTAAGCAATTCACATTTGGTTTACAACTGGCATTGAAAATATGATCAAGGGCCTTTATTCATTTATTTGTGGCTTGAGGGAAAAGCAATGGTATGCCTTCACCATCTGAGGAGTGCCAACAACAAAGACCACCTGGAGCTGCTGGGCTCTCCTCTATCCCCTGCCTTACCAAAAGCCACTGTAGATTCTGTGTGGGCAGAGTACAATGCTGTTAATCCTGACACCACCACAGGCTGGGTGGGTCTAGTTCATGTCTGAAAAAACATTTCCCCTGGTCAAGTGGTCAAGTGAGATTGCTCCTTTGGCCACCTCTTAAATAAGACTATGAGAGCTAATATTATGATTTTCTCATCAGCATTTTTCTCAGTCAGTTTTAAAGGGAGTGTCACAAATATGTATCTTCAAGCTATGCCACTCCTTTGAGTTTCAAGTCCATATATTTATTTATATATATACATATATATATATATATAACACTTTCTAAACAGTTATTATTTAAATGCCTCAAAAATACCTTGAAATCAGTATGTCTGAAACAAACTCATGAGCCCCTTCTCCAGATCTGGTCCTTTACAATGAAGTCACCAAAACACTTGAAGTTCATGACTAAGGGTTATTTCTATTCTCCTTGCACTAACATCTAATAAATCCCTAAATCCTGTCAATTTTGTGTTCTAAACCTTTGTAAGAATCCATATATTTCCTTCCAGCATTACTGCTAACTCAACTAGCTGACTAACCCAAAGAGCCTTCCTGCTTCCCACTGCCCCAATAGACTCTTATTCATACTTCACCCCATTTTGCCCCCCTCAAGTTAGTTATTCCCTGAAGCTTGTTTGTCTTTGTAGCCAGTAAATCTAGTCTGTCACCTTCTCCCCATTCTCACTTAAAATATGTCATCAGATTTGTATTTCTCTGATTATAAAGCAGTAAATTTATAAACATGTTTTACATAATCTAGATGGGGTTTATTTATCATTCTTCATATTATCCTATGAACCTTCCCTTATCCTCTGAGCTGCATTTACCACTGATTCTTTGCTTATGCTGTTCTCTCTGCTTACATCATCAGCACTCCTTCCCCCACTACAAAATTAAATCAACTAAAATATCACTTATTCATGGAAGCCTTCACTTACACATACCCCCCCTTCCTGACAAAGTCAGATCCATCTGACATTTGTCTCATAGCTTCATTTGTCCTTTCTTTATAAACTTATCCAAGACACAGATTTATATCCATATATGTATTTTTCTGAGTGTTTGATTGGTGTATCTTTCCATATATAGTTAATTACATGAGGAGAGAGAACATGTCTATTTTGCTCATTATTGTGTTTCAGCACTTAGTTTAATGTCTAGAAATTTTACTTCTATTCAATAAATATTTACTCAGCAATAAGTAAACATAGAGTCTCTACTATGTGTCATCCACTCTATTAACTCTATGTGAAGGAAGCAAAAAAAAAATGGTATTTCTCTTCAAGATTTTTGTTAATCCAACAGTCTTATAGTCCAATTGTCTTCATACTTAAAATAGCAATCTCCCTCCCCTGCCATTCCAACACTCTTAGTCAACCTTACCCTGCTTTGTTTTTCCTTAGCACCTCTCACCTTCTAATATACTATAAAATTCACTTAATTATTATGTATATGGTTTATTGCTTGCTTTCTCACACTAAAATTCAAGTATCATGAAAGCAAGATTTTTTGTGTATTGTGTTGACTGATAAGTCCTAATCATTTAGTTTATCTATCATATAGTAAGCACTCAACAAATGTTTGTCATATAAAAGAATGGATGAACATTTACAATAATGGTTAACTAAGAAATGTGTTATTCAAAAGTGTTTTCTCTCCACAATATTGACTTCTACCATAGTTTACCACATTACACAACTGTAGCAATGGTTTTCCATTGAGATAATCTTGACACCCCCAGAGAATATTGGCAATGTCTGGAGACATTTATAGTTGTTGCAACTGGTGTGGGAGTGATACTGGTATCTACTGGGTAGAGGCCAATGATGTTGCTAAACATCCTCAATCCATAAGAGAGCTCCCCACAACTAAGAATTATCTGGTCCAAAATGTCAATAGTGAGTGCCAAGGATGAGAAATCCTGAACTGTAGTCTCCAATGCTCTGTGTCCTTGCTCTTCTTTCTCCATCAAGTTGCATCATGTCTTTCTCTCTAGCATACCAAAGGCTTTCCTTCAGCTCTACCTCTTCTTCTTTCACTTTTTTGTACCTCAGGCTTGCCAGTGTTCCCATGAGTTTTGATGACTACTACTGAAGAGTATCAAGATTTTTTTTAGAAGTTGCTGAATTTCAATTTACCAAATTAGATGCCTTACCTAATTTTCACTCTTGCATAGACACAAGAACGTGGAGGTATTCCAGTTCTATCTCTGACCAGATTGTTTGAAATCAGCATGGTTATCTAACCTCTTTTGATACAAGTTCTCAAACCAAAATCAAATTTTACTTAATGATGTTTCAGTAGCTTCCATTTGTTTTAGATACCACAGACATATCCCATAGATATATCCCCTCAAAATTTTTTCTCTGTGGTAACAACACAGAGCACTGAATTTGAGGTTCCACCTGACTTCAAAGAGCCTAAGTTTGAAAACAGTCCCTTTCAAACACCAATTTACCAAGGATAATGCAGTCACTTTATGCAATTTGGGCATAATTCCTGAAGGTCTTCTATTAATTCATATTCTTATGCAGAAAAAATTTATTATATGGGAATTATTCACATTCTGTGAAATAAAATATATTTATAGTTTAGTAATAAATAATTCATAAGTGGGCCAAATACAATTGTATACTTCCTTTAGGACAAAATAATTCAGATGTCTTATTCCTCATGGTATCTTCAGTGCTAGTAGGTCATTATCATATAATAAGTATTCAATTAATATTTGGGGGATAAGCAAATGAGTGGCATCTTTCCTTACCGATATTATGAAAAAAATTCTAAGACTGTTTCCAGGTTGTCTTAATTCACCAGGGTTTCTAAGATAAGTACTATGCAATGGGTTGGCTTAAACAATAGGTTTTGAAACATGGTTTTGGAAGCCAGAAATTCAAATTCATGGTCTTGACAGGCCATGGTTTCTCCTGGAGTCTGTAGCATTATACTGCTGACTTGGCATAATCCTTGGGGATCTTTGGCTTGCATCTCTGCCTTGGTCACATGGCTTTGCCTTCTGGCTTCTCCTTCTCCTGCTCAGTCATCTGTGTCCTCTTTAGAATTCCTCTCTCTATAAGGACGTCATCCATGTGAATTAAGGCCCACCCTTATTCAGTTTGTCCTCATCTAAATAGGATTGTTGAAGACCCTATTCACAAATGTCTCCACAACTTAATTAATAATAACATCTTCAAAGATCCTATTTACAAATGGGTTTGCAATCACAGGACCAGGGATTAGGATTCAAATATATCTTTTGAGGAACATGATTCATACCCCAACACAGGCTTGCTAGGGGTATATGGCAGCTCAATTACCAAATTCTGGCATAAGAATGGCAAGTGAAAGCACAAGTGGCATGCATTTGGTATAACTGACTCACTGTTTGTTCAGAATAACTAGGGCTCACTCTCTCCTGATCCTAGATAATGTATTCATATTCTTACACCATGATGGATCTGTGACAACCACTGTATTACATGCCAATGGACATCAGTCCATGTAATACTTGTCACTTACACTGGTGCAAAGTGAGCCAGGCTGAGGCCACATTGGAATCATCTTTGATGTGTGAGTTTGTGTGTGTGCACATGTATGTATGGGTTAGGACAAGGTATAAATGGGAACAGGGCAGTTCATGGAGTTCTCCTAATGCAATTGAGCTATACGGTAATGGTTGTTCAATATAAATGCTTTAATTTGGGCTAAAGATAAAAGAAAAAATTTTTGCAAAATTAAAAAAGAAAATTAAAAAGAAGGCATTGGGCCCTTTAATTGGTTTTGAGGTATCACGAATGAAGAGAAATGAAGAGAGAGATATGTTTTCTAATGCTGCATAACAAATTACCAAAAATTTACTGCTTAAAACAGTACCCATTAATTATCTCACAATTTTTATAGGTTAGAAGTCTGGCACAGCTTAGGTGGGTTCTCTGCTCAGTATCTCACAAGACTGAGATCTAGGTATTGGCTAGGGCTGAGGTCTTATCTGATGTTCAGGGTCTTTGAAGCTCCTGTGGTTGTAGGTAGAATTTTGTTTCCTTTCAGCTGTAGAAGTCATGGAGGCTTGCTTCATTACTTCTTCAAGGCCAGCAAGAGAGAGAATCTGACCCAGTTTTAAACAGCTCATTTTAGTAAGTCAGGCCCACACAGGATAATTTCTTTTTTGAATAACTCAAAATTAACTGACTTGACCTTAATAACATCTGCAAAAATACCTTTACCTTTGTCCTGTAACAATATAATCATGGGAGTGCATAACTAGCTCATTCATATTCACAGGTCCCGCCCACACTGAAGGGGAGAGGGTTAAATAAGGTATGCACACAACAGGGGAAGGGAACCTGGGGCCATGTTAGAATTCTGCCTATCACAAGTCAGTTTAGAGCAGACACTAAAGGAGCTGTTTTCACGCCCAGCATTGTTTGGGGGTCTAAGAGACAAAGATAAACATAGAATCAGGGGAAGCACCATTTTGTAACAAATCTAACCATGACCCCTGGGAAGCTATGGCATGCGGAATATTCAGCATGACCACAAGAGGTGAAGACTCCATGATACAGGACCACATCACTGACATGGCACATGGCACATGGCCCAGACAGTGGGAACCAGCCATTGTGGCCATTTTGAAGTTTCCATGAACTGACCAGGGATGAAGGACCTTCGTGAACGTAATCTCAGTTAAATGTAAAATATTGCAGAGGAAATCTAAGAACTTACCAGAAAGACCTGTTGTGGATTGGGGAGAGGGCCTCTGGGTTTCAGAAGTTTTAAAGGTAGTGGTTGTGAGCTAGCAAAATATAAGTTTTAACATAAATCTGAATTCCTTTTATCATATAAGCTAGTTATTTATAAGGACTCAAATTTTAGGCATTAAATTATGGATTATGTTAATATGATCTCCAAGGCTTTCGTGATGTGTGCTCTGATTAGCCACCAAAACAAAGAAAATAATGATAACAAACAGCCAACCAACACTGAGCAATAAAGAGATGCTGGAGGTTTGTACTCTTCTAAGGTGGACACACTCTGTTAAAGCCTACCTCTCTGACACACTGCAGTCAGTGGAATTTTGGAAGATTCTCTTCATTTTAAGTAAAAGAAAATAATTGAGAGCCTAAAAACTATAAGAAAGTGTTCTTCTATTACAAAGAATCATTTTACTATATAGTTGTTCACTGTCTTACTAATAAATATCTCCCTGGCAGCAAGTTTGAGTACAAGCATTATTTTCACTTTCAGCCACACAAGGAATTTGTGTTAAACTGTCTCATGCCCTCTTGGACTCAGGATTATCTTCACTTTCTGGGTTGTTATGTAGCATAATGGAGATAATCAGTATTTAGACCTGGCCTGTAAGTAGCAAGACAGGGTATAAGTCTAATCTGTTCTCATAAAATAAAACCTTTCTATTCTACCTTTAACCATTCTCCTTCTTACAAAAGGCAATACTCTTCAGAAAATACACTCAAAGCGTCTCAGGTGGGAACTGACTTCTTAGCAAAATTATGACATCAAACACAATAAATAGAGGATTTTTATGAACAGAATTAAATATTGACATTATCAGCAAAAAGCATACAAGGTGGCTGTTTTAAAAAAGCTACAAACTGTGGACATGTCTGCTGTATGACTGCTTTCTTATGATGGGATTCTAAAGCTAAACAATCGTAGATAATCCTATCCCTTACAAAAACCATCAGAATCACAGGGGATTCTGGCAAGCTGGAATTGCTTTTGTGAGGTGAGGTAGGGGAGGAATAATCTTGTAGACTTTGGAACAAGAGTGTGGATTGTCTAAAATATGTAAGAATCTTTTCTGTTACCTAAGGACTGCAATCCCCACAATTTCCTTAGCTTGAGAGAAAAACTAAAGCCTTGATATTTCCAGAAACGATCTATCGCATTCATGTTTTTCAAAGTGCTGAAAATTCATGTTAATGAAATTTCATTACAGCCATGCCCAGCTTAATATTAAAGAGGAATGATAAAAGTAAAGTAGGACTCCATTCTACTTATTAGAAAAGTAACACCAAGAGAGGGCTAGTTACTTTCATATTATAAAGATAATGGCAAAGTGTTATTTAATCATATTTCTATATATGGCATAGTCTAATATTTATTTCTTATTACACAAATGAGAAAAGATAATTAATTAAAAGGAAACTAAGAAACCTGCAAAACAACAAGAAGGGTATGAACATTGATTCTTGGAAATCCTGTAATTTTCATGGGTTTTTCACTTTGAAAGAAATCCTGGATTTTCCAGCACTAAAATATATTTATTGAACTTTGGGGATCTCCTAAATCCCTTTTTTGTTGAGTCACAGATCTACTGTACCTATCTGCAGATAAGTTAAAAGTATTTTAAATACTTAATGATGGACTTCCATACCCAGCCAAGAAAGAATAGCCCTCTCCATAAACAACAAGAAAAACCATAAAAAATAAGAGTTTTCTGACATTGAACTATAGGTAGTGCAGGGCTGTGATCCTTGAGAAAAAGGAAACAAAGTAGGTCTACAATTATATTAGTGAATCGTCTGGAAACTATTTCTAAGCTTCAGGGCTGGGAGGAGGAACTCAAACAGAACCCAGCGATCTCCTAAGTTGAGGAGACAAAGCTTTGAATTGAGGGGTCAATGTCAGCAGTATCATTGCTGCTTTCACCAGTTTCTTAGTTTGCCACAGAGCTGCCAATGCAAAGTACCAGAAATGGGTTGGCTTTTATAATGGGGATTTTATTTAGGGTAAAAGCTGCCAAGGCTGCGAAATGTCCAAATCAAGGCACCATCAGAAATGCTTTCTCACCAAAGTTAGTAAGGCAAGATGGCAGGTGATCTCTACGTAGATCTCTGCCTTCCCCTCCGGGCCCAGTGTCTCTTGGAGCCCAGCTACCAGAGCTCAGCTGTGAGCAACCAGGCATAGGCTTGTCTATTTCTGTTTCCTCTCTCAGTCTCAGCTACTCCACTTTCTTTGCGAAGTCAGCTGTGAGTTATCAGGCATATGACAGGGTTCATCTTCTCAGCCTTGAGCTGCTACATGGGCCCAGCCCCTCGGGGGCCTCATTCCATGCCTCTGTGCTCTGCTGGTGTGCCAGATACCTGGACCTCTCTCAGCCCTCGGGGCTCCTCTGATTCCCTGCAGTCCTCTCTCTCACGGCAGGATCAATATGGTGACCTTACTGGACACAATCCAATCAAAAGATCCCACACCCGGGAATGGATTAGTTCAAAAACATAATCCTCAAACAGAATAGCAGCTATCTATATACAGCAGGGGAAGCATAGAAAGAGTGAGAGGTGATGAGTTCTGTTTGTTTGGTTGATTGTTTGTTGTCTCTTATTATTATTATTGTTATTACTGGATTAATGAAAATGCTCTAAAAACGATTGGAGTGATGAATGCACAACTATGTGATTATACCAAATACCAGTGATTGTACACTTTAGATGGATTTATGCTTTATTAATATGTATCAATAAAATTGATTTATTTTTAAAAACATGTAATTCTTTTCTTTTTTTTTTAGATTCATAAAAGAACTTCAAACTCTCACAACAAGTATAATATATTTGAAGGCTTGATTTAGCCAATTAAAGGGAATTATGTTAATATTCTTAACATTGTATCTATCATTATGTGTAAGGTATACACTATGAAGTCAATAAAAAAATACTTATTGGCCATCTACTCTGTGCCAGGATTTGTTCACTGGGAAAGACTACAAACAGAAATCTCTGCTCTCATAATCTTATGTTTTATGTGAGGAGACACAAGAAAACAGGATAAATAAAACATATAGTGTGGTAGATGGAGCCATATCTTCCACAAAGACATGTTCGAGTCCCACCACCTGTACTGTAAGTATGGACTCATTTGTAAACAGTATCTTTGAAGATCTATTATGATGAGACCAAACTAAAACAGGATGGGCTTTAATCTTGTATGTCAGGAATCCTTATAAGCAAAAGAAATTTGGGCATGGAAGTAGAAACCACAAGAGGAGACAGAAAAAGGCAAAACACCATGGGACAGAGGCAGAGATTGATTGCCAGCAAGCCATCACCACAACACTACTGACTTCAGAAAAGGGTCGGCCTGCGGAAACCTTGATTTTGGACTTCTAAATCCGCAAACTGTGAGACAATCGGTTCCTGTTTTTAAACCAACCAGTCTATGATCTTTGTGATAGCTGCCCTAGCAAACTGTCATATGAATTGGAGATAAATTCAAAGAGGGAAATAACAAAGCCAATAATAGGTATGTGCATGATTGGATTAAAGGGGAGGCAAGTTGCAATTTTGGATAGGGTAACCACCTGAGAGAAGTAATTTTTCAGGCAGGAGCATGCATAGGTGACTGTTAAAACAGTAAGGAGATGACTGTTTTTGGATCATATGAGACAGAGAGAAAAGAGGCAAGTACAAAGGAAATGTAATGAGGCACAAGAAAACTTAGGGCCTTGTAGGTCAGAATATAGGGTTTTGGCCTTTATTCTTAAAATGGTTTTGAGTGAGGATTTTGAACAAAGAAGAAGCATAATCAAACCTATTTTAAGAGGACACTCTGATTGCCACAATGAGTATATCTTGAAGGAGGGCAAAGGTACAAATAGGAAGAACCATTACAAATTTATTGCTGGAAATTGGAGGTGAAAGTGTTGATCAAGGTGTGTAGTAGTATAAACAGTGAGAAAAGAATGTATTGTTTGACATATTTCTATTAACTTTATATCAAAGTGACTTATATACAACTCACAATTTCCCATTGTAACCACTTTCAAGTGTATAATTCAACTGTGTTAATTTCATTCACAGAATTGTGCTACCATCACCAACATCCATTACCCCAAATTTTTTCATCACCTTGAACAGAAACTCTGCAACCATTGAGCAATCATTCCTACTTCCACTCCTTGCCACAGATACTGGCAACCCATAATCTACAGGTGTTTATAGGAAATTCTAGATATTTCATATAAGCAAGATCATGCAATATTTGTCCTCTTGCATCTGGCTTATTTCACACAACATGAATTCTTCTATGTTCATCTATGTTGTCACAGGTATCAGAACTTCACTCTTTGTGCAGCTGAATAATATTCCATGATATGTATATACTACATTTTATCTTTGGATATATATTTTAAGTTACAGCTGAAATCATTTCCTAACATATTAGATATCTGGTTGAAATAAAGAGAGAAACCATTATGTCTCTGAGGATTTTTTGACCTGAACATCTAGAAGGATGGAGATGCCAACAACGAAGATGGGAAGATTGCAGGAGGTACGGGTTTGGTGGGAATTATCAGGAGCTCAGTTTGGACATGTTAGGTTTGTGATACCACTTGGACATCCCAGAAGAGATTTAATTGAATCATGTGTTTATAATCAACCTTTTCTTTCTTTCTTTCTTATTAATAATCTACCCACTAAAATTTTTAGAAGAAAACTGAAGTAACTCTAGAATCATAACTCAAAGCCCAACAATATTATATAATCATTGCCTCTGCTGATGGTGCATCAATACAGGGTATGGTAGTGACAAGATAGACTACAGATTATGCCAAATTTCTGATGATGATTTTTTATTTAATCCTTTCTTTCCCACTCATGAAAGTCTGTTGATATATAAAGTTAGGTGATTGTGAAATAGTTTGAAGTGGAATTAATTTATATACAAAAATGTAAATTGGTACCCAACTCCAATATTTTACCTATCCTTAATATTCCACTTGGTTTTTTGTTCATTTGGTTTTTTTGTTTTTTTTTTTTTTTGAGTACTAGGGATCAGAGATTGAACCCAGGACTTCGTTTGCTCATTTGTGGGATGCCAGTGCTCAACCTGAGTTGGGTTTTTCATTTGTTTTGCTTGCTGTTTTTTTTTTTCATGAGGCACCAGGAACTGAAACTAGGACCTCCCATGTGGGAGGTAGGGGCTCAACGGCTTGAGCCACATCTGCTCCCCCTGGTACTCTTGACAATTTCCCAAGTTAAGAACTAGAAAAAAGTTAAATCCAATCAGCAGTACTTTAGAATTACAAAGACTTTCAGAATTTTTAGTAAAATCCACATATACACACACAAACTCCAGTTTTAACATCATAGCCCCTTTTCTCTTTAGGACCTATTTATAAATGAAGAATGGAGTCAGAATCATAGCTGAATGGCACATATCTAGCTGATCACAAGATCATTTGTTCATTAAACTTTTGTGAAAGGGGCTAAGCGACTGCCTGATCCTTTAAGTTAAATTCTCTCCTGAGAGACTCTTATGTCTCTCATATAAATACATTTCTTCACCATGACTTAGTGAAGCATTCTAAAACATGTTCAATCCTAGCAGTTTTCATTGTTCAGGCTCAGGTTGAGAGTATGAGTTAGTAAGCACAAACATATGTCTGTCTCTCTATCTCTGTGTATCTGTCTCTGTATATATCTATACCTCTGTCTGTCTGTCTGTCTCTCTCTCTCTCTCTCTATCTCTCTCTCTCTCACACACACACACACAAACACACACAGACAAACATAAATGCATACACGCATACATGGGATCATGGCTTTAGAATAATGATGGGTTTTAATATTTTATTCTGCTTCACAGCAAGCTCAATTGATTGACTGAATAAAGCAAAGGCAACTCGAATGATGTAAACCATCCGTACTAATTTATAGAGGTTACTTATTGGTGCTTTAGAAGACTTCCCCATTGCAAATACAATGATTAATTATCATGTTACCAGAATATTTGTAATCACGTTAAAATTAACCTTTATATCCTCTGGAGGTTTATATTTATAAGAGTCACTTGGCATCTCATAGGGAAACTAATTAGTCAACAAATGATAAGTGCAGAAAGAACACAAATTAGCTCTTTGTTTACTGCTACATAGTTGTACCATATCATTTGTATTGTAATTAAAATGTTTTATATTGCAAACAGAAAAATATTTAATTCAGGGGTAGATAACAACAACAATTTAAAGTGTCCCAAGAAATATGTTGACACATTCATTAGGGTTTGCTATTTAAGTCCTCACAATGCAAGAAAGGAAAGGTGAAAAAACTACATTTTAAGTATTATCAAAAGACCTTTCTCTCTTCCATTGCTATTGTTAAAATTTCTGACTAAGGTCCGAACTTCAGGAAAGCCAGCAAATATTTTTTAATGCAGAAAACAAAGGCATAGGGCTGCGGGGAATAGTTTTTTTTTGTTGTTTCTTTTTTAATGTGCCAAAAAATGTTCTACTGTAACATCTTATAAAAACTGGTGTTTTTGAATATGTGGAGAAGAAGGTTTACAAGGAATATCTTTCTGATTATTCTGTCAGTTAACCATAGATAGTCAGAAATATCACTATGACACGCCAATAACCTCTTTCTAGTTTCATAAGGAATTGAAAGAAGCCAAAAAAAATTAGGGCTCAAATTGTAGCTATTATCCTGCATGAATGAAGACCCTGATTGTTCCTGCTTATTTTGGTTTATTAACATAATAGCCTTCCCCTGTGCAACTTATAGTGTTAATAAACCAACACATTTAAAAAATGCAGGTTTTTTTATTTTTTTTTCACCGTAATGATGATAAATTTAAAACTGTCTCCTATGCACTCCGATTTTGTCATTTGATTTGAATAACTTTATATTTCATTTTCAGGATTTGTAACTAAATCTTTATATTCTCATGTGCTATTTCTGACCATTTTTGTTCCATAATGTCTTATTCTTTCAGTGATGTCATTTCTTCTTTAACTTTTGGATTCTGCTGGGCAGACTACTTTTTAAGTCACTTTCATATGGCTCTATTTTCTTTATTATTTATCTGGAGTAAATCCTTATTCTGACTTTGGTTTTGGTGATTATTGCCTTTAATGTTAATTTTCTTCAAGGATGCCAAAATCTGACTTTGTAGGTTTATTTTGGGAGGGGCTTTATCCATTTGTTTTTCTCTCCAGTGCTCGCCCTTTGTCACCCAGCAATTTTGTAATTTTCTCTACCAAACCCTCCAGCCATGGAGCTGGTGGAGGCTTGGCACAGATCTTGACAATCAAGTTATATCTGCTTCCTCCAACCCCTAGGTAGGGAGATATAAACAAGCCGTAGCCTGTAAGTCACAGGGCTCTCTGTCGCCTTTCACAAGTAATGAAATCCCACTCCAGCTCCTGCTCTCCATCCATCAGACTTGCTCTGGCTTCCTGTCTGTCACAGACACTCCTACTGCTATTAGCACTTTCCCTCCTACTAGTAAGAGGAGTGCTCCAAGTAGGCTTTAGCCCTACTTTCTGTATTGTTCCTGCATCATAGCTGGTTTTCAGAGATGCTAATCTTGAATTGACTAGTTATCTAGGGGTTACAGACTCTATTTTGAGATGACAAGAAATAGTGCATGGCTTCAAAGAATAAAGCATGCAGAGGCCACTAATTTGGCTGTCTATTCTTCACTCTCCATCACATAGTTATTGGAAATTCCTTCCTATCCTAGCAACAGAAACTTAGTTTCCACCATGACCTAGTATAGTGAAAGTTTTCTACTTAAAACTATATAAGTGGTTAACAACATTGGCTTTGACATTATAGCCCTAAGGCCAAGTCTTAGTTTTGCCACATACAACCTTTAGAAAATTATTTGTACTTTAAAAACATCCAGTCAATCATTTAAATTTAAAACAAGTGTTATTACAAAATAATTTAATTGAGAGAAATAAGTGAAAAGTGATTGAATCACAGTAGTACTCACTAAATATTAGTTATTTCCAAAATTATCATATTTATAGCCAGTTATTTACCTTATAAACCAGTCTATATTGAAAATTATGAATGTCAGCTCCGAGAAGAAA
>PVKH010020060.1:0-14673 GCA_004027955.1 Chaetophractus vellerosus | reverse complement strand
TGTTAATATCTAAGGTTTATAATATCTAGGCATTTATCTCCAATGCTTGGCCTCCCTTTCACTCGGAATGCATCGCAATTCACTCTATCGGCCACTAAGGTCTCCTCTCACCAAAGACAATCAATGACCAATTAATTGCTAAAATCTATAGCCACTTCTTAGCCTTTAGTTTACATGACCTCTCTGCAACATTTGTACCACAAAGATCTCCTTAGAGTAACTCACTCCCCTCAGGATTTTGCTGATGCCACTTTCTACTACCAACCTGGCTTCTCCTTTCATTCCATTTTGGTTGCCTTTATTGGCCCTTCTTCTACACCCTTAGAAGTTTTCTAATCATCATTTCTTCCCCTCCCCTCCTTATCCCTTTTCAATTATACACGATCTCCTTGGGGTATTGCATAAATTCTCATGGTTTCAACAACTTATAAGCTAAGGCAAACTGAATGAATAGGTGATCTATTTTCAGATGCTTTGTTATAGCTTTATTTCTATACTACCATAACTACCTCATTCATGACACCCAAACTAACACTTAAAGTACTTTGTACAGTAGACGTATATTGAGAGGTAATTAAAGCTTGCATTTTATAAATGGTTAAAATAACAATTCTCTCTTCATTATAATAGCTCCAAGTGAGGTTCAGAACATGGTTGTCTCCCGTCATAATTCAGATAATAGTGTACGTGTGAAGTGCTATCCTCCTAAGGAACTCAATGGCCCTTCAATATATTACCGTTTGGAGGTCAGAGATGGAGCTGAACTAGTTCTAAATAAGTCAGACCACAAATGCTCGTTTGTTGAAGAACTTCGGTATTCAACAGAATATACATTTAAGGTGAGATTGTGTTTTCTATACCCACTAAAATACTGGTATAATAAATAATATTTAGCACTTGAATAATATTAAGGCTAGGGATTAGAGGGACTTGAGAATCTATGATGTCTTATGTAATCATACCTTAAAAATCGTAAATGTTTTGATTCCAAAGTTTCCATCCTTGTACTAAAAATATAAAGCAAGTGTTTTGTTGGAATATTTTAGAGCTGCAGTATGATTTCATTATAGATAAATTATTGCCCCTATGTCTAGGAGCACAGTACTTTATGCAAAACAAATTATTGCCTTGTCCAATCTTTTTTTTAATCTTTGCATTTTATCTCTAATAATGTGAATTTTTCAAGTAGAAAATCTTTACAGGTGTTTGAAGTTAGAAAATGCTAGAAAGAGATATTAGAATATGCCAAGGAACATAGGATATTTAAAAAATATCTATAATCTCACTGTCCATTGATCACATTTTGTATATATACTTCCATAATATATAATTCACATATTTATTTAACACAAATATTATCAAATATATAATATCACTATTTTTAGATTACTATCAGTGAACATCTGTCCAAGTTAAATATTCAGATACTAGGTAATTTTTAATGGTCGTCTAGGAGTCCATCATATGGCTTTATCACATTTTACTTAACCATATCTAAATTGGCCTCTGTTATACACAGCATTCAGTAACACACTTATTGTTAAATAGCAAAATCTTTGCATATGTCTTTAATCATTTCTATTGGATAAATTCCTGGAAATGAAATTATTGGGCCAAAAGAAATTCATGTTTTTAAAATATTTTTGATACATATTGCTATTTATTTTTTTTTCTATGAAAGTGACCAAATTACCCTTCCTATAGAGTGTATAAAATGGTTACTTCTTGAGAGTCTGCCAACATTGGGCATATGCTTCTTTTTCTTTGAACTTTAGTAGGTGAAATGTATTGGTCTCTCCTGTTTTAACGGAGTTTCTTTAATCATTTTTGAGAGTAAATACAGTTACTTCTTTGTTGTTGTTCTTCTTCTGATAATATACTCTTGACCTCTTTGACCATTTTCTTTTGGGAAGGTCTTTGAATATCAGTGATATTAAACTTTTGCCACATATGTTATAACTTTTGCTATTAGTTTATAGTTTGCCTTTTGATTTTTTTCATAGTACTTTGGATCACACACGATTTTTCCTTTTATTTTTATACAGTCATATCCATCACTTTTATTCATGTTTTAATGGGGACTGCCACAGTGGTTCATTGCTTAATATGATGGTGGTGATGTGTTTCATATCCTCAACCACTTAAAGATGTGCTTTTCTATTTATGAGCTTCTTGTTTTTATAACCAGAAAAGTGGTTTGTATTTTATCAAATGTGTTTTTTGAACTCTATTAGATGATGCCATGATTGTAATGATACATGCTCTTTGTTTATGTGGTGAATTTTAATGATATATAATGACATGGTTTTATTTGTTTATGCTGTAAAACAGTGTTATGTTTTCTAATAATAAACCATTTTTCTCATTCCTAGAATGAATACTGCTCGGTAATTGTGTATTAATCTTTAAAAATATTATTGGATTCACAGCTTATTATTTAAATGACTTCATAAAAATATATTCAAAAGTGAGATCATTCGATTAATGGGTAGAGATGGTGTCTGCATAAATGTGGGCATGCATCGTTTTTGTTATAGTTTGGCATCAAGGTTAAGTTAACCTGATAACACACATTGGAGGTATTTTCCAATTTTTCTGTGTTTTATAACTTTAAATAGCATAGGAATTGTCTGTTCCCTGAAATTTTGTTTCAGAAGGATTCTTTAAGAACCACTTATGCATTACTTCAAGATTATTGGTCTTCAGGTAGTTCATACTTTTTCTGTAATGTAATCTAAGGTTTATTTGACAGGATATTTATAGTCATAAGTATTTACATTGGAACAAAAGACTGGAAATTATTTAGTGGCCCATCCTCAGCATGAGATACTGATAAAGGTAAACCCCCACACATAACATTTATGCTTTTCATTCCCAGTATAAAATTAAAATTACTTTGTGGCCACCCAGGACAGAGCTGAGGCTGAGACCACCTCATATGACTGACAGTCTTAGATGGCTCCCTCCAGGTTGAGTCCTCACATGCACAACCCAGAGGAATCAACTAAAGTGTTCCCACAATTAAGACTCATAGGTTTTGCATTCAGGGAAAGTTTTCATATTTTCCCTAATGAAGGAGGCAACACTTAAGGCTTTCCCTCACCTTTATATTTTCAAGTTTTTTGTCTGTGTGACATCTCAGTTTCCTAAGGAATGTGGAAAAACAAAAGGCTTTCAAATACTGATGGAATTCATTGGGTCTTTTTTCTCCCATGTGAATTCTCATGTCTCCTAAGGAATGATAGAACTCTAGCCTTTCCAACAGTCTTTAAATTCAGAATATCTTTCAAAACTCTATTGTATTGTGCTTACTAATGAATGCCCCTGCTGTGGGCTTATCCAAATTCCTCATATGTAGTGCTCTTGTGAAGTGTGAGTTTTCACGTCTTTGGGGTTAGTGTCCCCTACAGGCTCTTCAATTCTGATTCACAGGGTGTTCAACTTAGTGTGGATTCTCATGTGCATCCTCAGAGATGACCAGAGATGACATATCACGGAAAGATTTTCTATAGCTATTGCTTTCCTTGGGTTTGGGCAGAGTAGGGTGAAAGTTTGAGTTGAAAGCTTTTTCAAGATAGATTAACCTCATAAGGTTTCACTCCAGAATAAGTTACCATGTGGGATCTTGAATGCCATGCCATATTGCTCATATTAAAAAAATAACATCTCATGGGTCCTTGGAAAATGAGGGATAAATGGAAGATTTCTCACATTGCTTACATATATGTTATTTTCATCCTGTGTGATTTCTACTGTGCAGAATAAAGTTTAGGTTCCTTCTTAGAGCACATACACATTGATGCCATTCAAGGTATTTCTCTCTAGGATGATTTCCCACATGTTACTTAAAGGATGAAGGTTTGCTGAAGGCTTTTCTTCATTGATTTCATGGCCAGACTCCAAGATGGCTCCTAGTGATCTCTACTTTCTCGTATTCACATGTTGTAGAGTCCCCTCCTGCATTCTATCAGGTTGATCTGAGTGACCAAGAGAATATGGGAGGAGTGATGGTATGTCACTTGTGATGATAGGTTATAAAAGACATTGTGGATTTGCTCTTTCTCTTTCATCATTTGCTTTGGGGGAAACCAGTTGTCTATTATGAAGACACTCATCCTGTGGAAAGATCTGTGTGGCAAGGAACTCAGATCACCTGTCAACAACCAGCACTAACTTGCCAGGCATCTTTTAAATGGACTCTTCAGCCCTCAAATCTTCAGATGACTCCAGCTCTGGCCAACTTCTTGACTGCAACCTCATAAGAGACCTTGGGCTAGAAATACACAGCTTAGCTAAGCTAAGATTACATTCATTGAATTTCCCTCCAAAGTGACCTCTCTCTGTTTTCACATGTTTAGATTGTTCTTTTCTAGAAACATTCTGCTTAGCACTTAAACCTTTGGCTTATGTACCATTTCCAAATCTGGAAAGGTGCCTGGGAAGAGTGCCTCTTTTTTCTCAACATCTTGTCATCTTGCTCCAAATAGATCAGACTGGGCTCATCAAGTTGATTGCCAAGTGATGCCAGGTTCCTGCAATTCTCCAGCATCACTCTCTGTACAATGTTCTCTGAAAAGGGTTCGGTAATACCCACTCATCCTTGGTGAACACCACAGCTACATCTTCGAAGGTCCTACACCAGTGCAAACATCAGAGCTCAGCCAAGGTCCACCCTCACCAATGTTGACAGGAAGAAGACCAAGCCTGACACAACTGTAATCAGTTTGACAGGAACCCATTAACTAGCCCTTTATCTTCTCTGGATCTTTGTTCATGAGAGGCTGGGTACAGGGAAGAAGACTGAGCACATGTGGAGGACAGAACATGGCCACCATCCTGTGCTTCAAACAGTAAATTTCCGAACAGGGCAGTAGGTGATCGGGATGTTCTCTTTTCCACTCAGTATACTCGGGATAGGGATCTACTATATCAACAATACCCTCTATTGTCAAGGCTGTATCAAAAGGCATTCTCATTCACTGCTGGTGTATGACACTTGGTTACATAGAAACTCACAATCAGGGAGGACAGGTGGACATTGAGGCTAGTTTCAACAGAAGCCTGAGCTTGAGGGATTCTTTTCTTTTTGAGTGCTGGCCCTCACTCAGGACCCAACGTACCAACCATCGAGTTCTGGGAGAAGGTGGGACTCACTCCCTGGGACCTGCAGCTCCGTCCCCTACTTTACTCTTTTTGAGTGATTTTTGGCACTTATATTTTTCCAAAGAATAGTTCATGTAAAATAAATATTACATTATTGCCATATCATTGTATATTATACTTCATTTCTCACTAGTTTCCCACTGTCCATTGACTCTGGACACACTGAGTTCTCATATTCAACCAGGTTTTTCTCTACAGGCATTTTACCTGATGGACTTCTATGCTCATAGACATGTTTTCTACCCCTTTTCAAATATTAAAAGTTATTCTGGAAAAATCTAGGTGAATGCTATATTAAAATACTATATTTTAAAATTGCAAGTTGAAGAATTCTTTTTCCCCACTTCTCTAAAGACTGTCTTCTGTTTATGTGTATTTTTTATCTTCACTACTAATTTTTACAGGCTCATGAAGGAGCAATAATTTTGATTTTATTCAGCATTTTCACCTGTGGTTAATGAATTAATCTATTTGTTTTTATAATTGCTAATTTCTCACATTTCTTTTTCCTAGGCTTATTTTGATGTTCTACTGATAGTTTTTGGATTGAACTTTTTTTTTATTCTTCCAACTTATTTCTCTTTTTCTTTTTTAGTAACTAAAACAAAAAATTAAGGCTATAAATCTTCCTCTGGTAAAACTTTGTGTCCCATTTCTGTATTATTTATCACTAATTTCTCAGTGTTTACACTTAAAATTTAATGAATAGATTTTAAAGTAGATTGTAATTATGATCGGTACTATCTAAGAACTTATAATTACAATTTGGAGGCATTTTTAAGTTTACCTGTTAGTTAAGAGAGTGTTTTTACATTTCTGGTAGTGAAATTTTTATTGCCATTAATTATTAGTTTACAAGAGATAATTGGCTTTTACATTTTCTGCCTTTGAGAATTTATAGAGTATGTTTTACAGCCCAATATATAGTAAGTATTTATAAATATTCCTTGAGAATTGAATAAATTACATAATTTCCATAGGGTAAATTCTTAGAGATAAACTTTTCAGATTTAATTATCATATTTTTCATTATATCTCTTTTAATGACGTAATTCAGACTTTTTCTTAAATTCGTTACCTGCGAAAGATGCTCTTTCTCAGTTTCCCTGTCTCAATTGTTTTTGTTTTATTTATTTGTATTAAGTATCATGAGACACAGATATTTGTGCTACTTATGTGTATATTGTGAATTTTACCTTGTATCACTTTAGGGCATCAATCTTTATCCTTTTAATTCCTTGTGAATTAAATTTTACATTAATATAAATATTATTATTATTCCTTTATATTGTTTCCATCCATAGAATATTCCTTTTCCCTTGGAAAAAAATGTGTGCATTTTATTTATGCCACTTGTAAACATGTTGAATTTTCTTTTTAAATCAAATATGAAGATATTAGTCTATTAATAAGGAGTTTTAACTTTAAATTATGAATGTTTCCAATGTTTTGGATTTTATTAAGCATCCAGTTTCAGTTATTCTTGCTATTGTTATTTTTATTGATAAATCGACTGAGTTCTTTATATCTTTTCATTGTCAAAATATTTTCTTTTAAAAAATATTTGGCACAATTTATTGATGTAATCTTGAAGTTTCAAATTTAAATGAAAGCAAACCAGTATATTTTAAATAAAATAAACAGCATTGTATAAGAACTAAAACATTTTATATTTTGAAATATAAATGTATATTAGAATACTAATTTTTTTTTTCCTGTATTTCAGATCTATTTTCACAATGGGAAATATCTGGGGCCTAGTGTTACTGTTGTACACTCAACATCTTGTAAGTCATTACTGAACTATTCATTATATCTGTATTAAAATATATATTAGCATTTACAAAGCTGTATTATATTACATTCAAACTTATTTTAATTATCAAATATTTAAATGATATATTTTCCATAAACAAATTTATTATAAGCTGTTATGAAAAAATATAGGTTACCATCATATTAAAATACAATCTCTTAAATTTATATTAGATGATCATTCAGTTATTAAAGGATGGTTTATTTCATAATATAATTCACAAAAGGATTTATCTGTACAGATTATTAAATTATGACTATGTTTATGGCTTTTTTCACATTTTTTCAACTTTGTTTTGTGTACTGTTTTAGAAATTGTTACCTATTTTACCTTATTTTGTCCCTCTACCATGTGCTTAGCAGAAGTGGGTGTTAGATACAAATTTTTCCTTTATTTACCTAATTGAAGCTAAGATAAGCATTCTCTAACAAAAATATAGCTATTTAATTTTTTTTTAAAGATTTATTTATTTTATTACATATCTCCCCTCCCCCCCACTGCGGCGACACGCCGAGACTGGTCACTGCGCAGGCGCGGCTTTCCCCGCTTGTGGGGGGCTTCTGCTTCTATTCATGGCCGGCTTTCAGTTCGCAGGTGGCTGGCTGCACTCCATTTGCGGGCGACCTGCCCTACCCGTGGCAGCTTTTGCCCTGTCCGTGGCAGCTTTTTGCCCTGCCCACGGCGGCTCTGGCCCGCCCATGGCGGCTTGCCATTCTCAAGGCGGTCTGCCCGCTAGGAGAGGTCCCCGGGAACCGAACCCGGGGCCTCCCATGTGGTATGCCGGTGCCCTATCCACTGGGCTATCCAGCCGGCCCCGCTATTTAATTTTTTTATCTTTAATATTTTAAAATATTTTAATCAATATAAAAGTGTACACAGAAAAAAATCACATTAATTAAAATTTTTAAATAATTAAAACAGCTGCATGTCACACCACCTCCTACACATCATTCTGCTCACCAGGGAAACAATTTTAACTATTTCTCCTTTAGGTTTTCCCTTTAGTTCCCTCCATATATTTAAACAATTTTTGTATGCAGATCTTTCTAGATTGCTAATATTGCCAATTGATATAAACCTATGGAAGAGGAAGACAGTACACTGACTTAATGTTTCTTTATGGCTAACTTTGCAGATGGAATTAAATTATTTAAACCTCTCTGTGTTATGTTTCCAACACTACTATTCCCAATCTGTCTTTTCTCTTACTCATACGGGCAAGTACACAATAACTGATGCTTTATTTTCCAAAATCAAAAGAGAAGATACAAAACAGCTTATTTTCAAAACTGCTTTATTAATCCATGTTGTAAAGTTGCTGTCTTTTCTTCTAAGATTTATAAAATGAGAGTTCCTAGTATTAATGCCATATATATTCAGCCAAGTATCTGTGATTTTATTTCCATCTTAATCTTTTCTTTTGACTCTCCTTATAATAAAAATAGCTTCATTGAAATTATCTGATTATAAAAATAATTTATAGCAGTGCCCACTCTCGGGGATCTTACATTCAACTGGTCATTTTACATTCACACACCTTACAGGCCATACCTTGTGCTGGTTTCATTTGGAGAGACACAGGTCAGGAACTGCAATGTGGTAGCGAGGGAATCAGGCAGGAGGAATTCTTTCAGCTGTGTACGCAGTACTCCAGGGACTATCCTCTGACCCTCCCAGAGGCACCTCAGATGTGAGAGATTGAGATGACATGTGTGGGTGTGGGTGCTACTCTGGCTTAGAAGCTGCATGTCCCAAATAGGAACCAATATCTTTTCCTTTATAATAGTTCCATAAGTATAACTTCTAGAAGTGACAATGGATATGCAAAGTCAGAAAAAAGCACTGCATTCAAGGAAGCCTAAAGCCAGGGCATCCCACGAGGTAGATGTAGCTCATACACAATCCTCCCTGTCCAGATGCAATCAGGTGTACTTTTAACCATTAGTAATGTTGGCTGGTAAGGCAGCTGGCATTCCACTTTTACCAGATTTCTAGAACAACCAAGCCGGAGAGTTATCTAGGAGAAGCAGTTTTATTAGCTCTTTACTCACAAAAGCATTTCCACAGATATAATAATATAGATACTTTTTAATAGTGACATCTGCCCTAGGGAAGGTCTTGGGTTTTAAACTGCCAAGAGTACAGCTATTGTTGCTGAGTTTCCCTGGTATATAATTTCATCATCCGTATTTTGAAAAGATTCTCAATTCAACTCCTGGAGCCCTTTTCTTTCTGCTCTGATCTGGACTCACTAGGTGTGAGACTCGGCTGTCGTCTTAAAATTTTCCTGCATCAGTTTCTTGGTGTGGACTTCCTGGACCTGGATCTCATGTCTTCCCTGTCCCCTGTTCCTGCTATCACTGGTATATCCTCTAATGTAAGAAGAACGTATTCTAATTTTTGTACTTATGAATATATCTTTTTCTACTCTGTGAGTTGATCAATATTTTGACTGGGTAGAGAGTTCTAAGTCAAAAAAATCTAGAACATTAAAGAATTTCTCTATTTTTCCTCCTGCATTCAAAACTAATTCCCCCCCCCCCAAGTTTTAATTTAATTATTTTATTTCATTTCATTTTTAGAGAAGCTTTAGAGTACATTAATGCTACATTGAAAATATAGGGGGATACCCATACGCACTACCCCCTCCCCCTCCCCCACTTTTCCCGCTTATCAACATCTTTCCTTAGTGTGGTAAACTTACAATTGATGAGCACATATTGAAGCATTGATCCTAACTGTGGTCAATGTCGCTCTGCCTCTTGTTTCTACATGTGTTCCCATTTGTTCTCTCTGGAAATGATTAGGCTTTCCTCTTTACTCTTCTTCTTACATAGATCTTTCTCATTCATTTTCTGGAATATTCCTGGCCCTTGTGGCCTGAAGACAAATCTCTGAGAAATTTCCATTGCTCCATTTTCTTTTTGGAGCTACTTTAGTCATATTTTGGAGCTCATTAATTAATTTATTACCTTGGCATTCCTCTTTCGTGCTGGGGGTTTCCTTGGAAGTTTGGTTCTTATTGGCAGACTGATTATTATTATAGTAAGGCAATAGGAAAAGTTGATGACTGTTTTGTGGCCATTAGAGGAGCTAGTTGACTGTGGAGATTTCCTTTGGTATTATTGATTTATTTTCTCTGGGACCATTTGGTATCTCCAGAAATTAATCAAAAGGTCTGCACCTTGGGAACAGGTAAAGTGGGGGCTGGGGGAGTGATTCTTTTCATGGTAGGACCTGGGGACAGGGGTTCAACCACTTTATGTATAAATATTTATATAGCCCTTCTCATTTCAGTCCTGGAGCTCATTGCCACTCTATACTGCACTTGATTACCCTGAGTATCTTAACTCTTTAATTTTCCCAGAGAATTACTTTCTGTCTCCTGCCTGGGATATCTTATCAAGAGGTTGCTTTGTTTCTGTAAATAAATTTTCAAGCATTCCACTTTCTGTCCTATGTTTTACTTCCACTATTTATGGTACCTCCAAATTTTGAGACTCAGTCATTCTGAGTAACTGGTATCTAGCTCTTTCAGCATGTTCTTTAGGTTGTGGCTTCCTTTTTTTTTCTTTCTATCTTCCAAAAAGTTGTTGAAATTTCTCTCCCTCTCATTTCACTTCTCCCATTCTCTTTGCCATTATGGGTCTATGCCATTTTCATTTCTTTAATATTAGTGGAGTGAAAGAGAGTAGAAAAACATGTGTGCTAGGCCACAATGAATACCTGAATATTTCACTATTTTATTATCGATATGCTTATTGAGTCAAGTTAGAAGCTACTTAAGTTTCTATAGAACTAGCTCAGATTGTTTTAGCTTGCCAAAGAGCTGCCTGAGGCAAAGCACCAGAAATCTGTAGGATTTTATGAAGGGAATTTATTTGGGTTAAAAGCTGACAGTTCTAAGGCCATGAAAAGTCTAATCCAAGGTACCATCAACAATGCTTCTCACCAAAGTCAGTTACTGTTGATCCTGGCATGTCGCCTTGTGGTGAAGCAGGATGGCCGCTGATCTTTGCCTAGGTTTCAGCTTTCTCCTCCGGATTCACTGTCTCCTCTTGAGTTCCTCCGTGGTCCCAGCCTCTTGGAGCTTTGTGCATAAGCCATCCTGTAGTCCTCTCTCTCCTGGCATAGGGCTTGTCTCTTAGAGCTTCTGTCCTTACAGCACAGCTGTGGGCAAACCTGGAGTCCTTTCTCTCACATGGCAGTTCCCTTTTTCCCTCTCTCTGTCAGTCTGTGTGAGTCCATTTATATCAGACCTAGCAAAGGGGCAAGGACTCAGCTTGAGTCATGCCTACTGATGTAGTCCAATAAAAAGCCCTACATCAGTCTTAAGAGGTAATCTAATCATAGGACCCTCAGCTGAATTTAGTGCAATCAAAGGGTATCACACCCAGAGTAATAGTTTAGTTTACAAGCATAATTCTCTCTTTTTGGGATTCATAAATAATCTCAAACTGCCACACAAATTAATGGATATGGAATAAAATGCTTACTCATAATAATTTGATAGTTTCTTGTGAAAAAATCACTGCAGGGTATTTTATTTTGCCAGGAACACCCTTTAATTTTCATAATTTACTTGAGGGAGATGAGGGGTGGAGGGTCACCTTTCTGCAGAGGTTTTTATCCACAAATTCTGGAAACAATCATGTAGATCAATATATATGCCACTAATCATTAGTATAGGTTGACAGTTTTAGCAAAAATAATTTTGAGATAGAGATAGGACAAGGAACATTTTGGGTCATTTTGAAAAGCTATTGCAATAAGAGCCTATTGCAATAAAAAGTTTATACAATCCAACTATACTTTTACCATTTATCTATTCTTACATCCTTGAATATATTCAATAGTGATTGTCTAATACATACCAGGCAATCTCTCTCTGTCTCTCTCTCTGCCTGTCTCTCTCACTAATCTGTCTATCTGTCTCTATATCTTCACAGCAGCCCATTAAAATAATTCACACTTTATAGATGAGAAAACTTATGCTGAGATTATTTCATAAACCTATACTAATAACCAGTCAAGGAAATGGCAGTTTCAGAATCCAAACCTAAGCCTGACAGTCTCTTCCAAAAATTCACTCACCATGTTTTTATTTTTCTGGGTGTCCAGCTATGGAAATTTTGAGCATGAGACCAATTATTTCTAGCAGATGTTTGCTTGGCTAATTTATTTCCATCTTTCATGTTATAGAGTCAATGTCTTCTGCTCAAGAAGACTTCCACTGAAGAAGATAGGTTCTCTCTTCTTTCTTGCCACCCTAATTATTTCCTTCAAAATTCTATGGAAAAATATGTAATTATTGTATTTGTTTGTTTACCTGCTTACTATCTGTTTCCCCCAAAGACAATGCAAGTTTTCTGAGGGACTGGAAACATTTTTCATTGTTTTCTGTATTTGCTTTCTATTGCTATGTAACAAAATACCACAAACTTTAAACAATACGAAGTTAAAACCTCACAGTACTTTAGGTCAGAAGTTTAGTACAGCCTGGCTGGGTCCCCTGCTCAAGCTATCGCAAAGCTGAAATCAAGATGTTGCTGGCCTGAGTTCTAGTCTGGAGAATCTGGGAAGTAATCCACTTCCAAGCTCATTCAGGATGTTGGAAGAATCCATTTTGTTGTGATGTAGGATTGAGGTCCTCATTTCCTTGCTGGCTGTTAGCCAGGACTCATGCTTGGTTGGTTCCTAGAGGCCATTCATATGGCTTCTCCATCTGCAAGTAAACAGCAGCATATTGA
The DNA here is from genome assembly GCA_004027955.1 of Chaetophractus vellerosus. NCBI lineage: Eukaryota > Metazoa > Chordata > Mammalia > Cingulata > Chlamyphoridae > Chaetophractus > Chaetophractus vellerosus. Next base: position 1,944 of record PVKH010020060.1, on the reverse strand, counting down.
ATCTTCCTTGTTAATTGAATCTCTCTGACTCCTCTTCTGCTTTTAAAGGGCTCATTTGGTTAGGTCAGGCCCAAATCTTAAGGCCAACTGATTTGGGACTTTAATCATATCTGCAAAGTTTCTTCACAGCGGCGCCTAGATTAATGTTTGATTAAATAACCAGGACTTAGAAAGCTTGTGAGTCCATTTTAGAATTCTGCCTCCAACATGGTTTTCTTTGGATTATCCAGTCTTCTCACGTTTACCACCACCTCAAATTTATTATTTCTGTATTGTCTTAGAAACATGTCTTAATATTATCAAACTTCAGATTATTCATCTAAAATAGGACACCAATTCCTTCATGTATACCTTCCACAGTGGTTCCAGAAGGCAAATAATAATAGCAATAGCTAACACTAATATAATGCTCCTCACCCCTTTGGTATCTTCTATACCTTCCTTACACAATAGAAATTCAATTATTCATTCTACTCCCTCTCTTACAATAACTATTGAATTCTTCTCAACTACTCAAAGACACTGTCTCATCAAGTTCCCTCTCTTTCCTGTAGCATTTTCCCGATTTGCTGTATCATTTGTGTGTATATACAAGTATATAAAAATAAACAAAGGACAAAAATACTTCTTTTTACCCTACTTCCCCTTCAGCTACTGCCCTAATTTGACGACACTAAAGCTACTCTTGTCAAATTCAGCAATGCCCTCATTGGTACTAAGCCTAAAGGCCAATTATCAGTCATTATCCAAATTGACTTCTCAGCAGCATTTGTCATAGTTAATGATTCCTTCTTCCATGAACGGCCTTCTTTTAAATTGGCTTCCTATTTCTCTTCTCAGTCTCATTTGCTGGTTCCTTCTTTCCTTTCCAGCATTTTAATATCAGAGTGTTTCAGAACTCAGTTTTGAGACTTCTTTATTCTGTAGATAATTTAAATTTCCTGATGATAGTTTCCTATCTTCAAATAAGTGCTCCATGCTGAAGACTCCCAAATGAATCTCTCTGGTTAAATGAGTTGATTCACAAGAAAAGGGTCTGGTCTTTTACCTTCTCTGTGAGGTTTCTTGGACAACCTTCTTGATGTGTGATTTGGTATATCCTTTTTAGTTTCAAAGCCTTTATTTTCTCCTAATCTATTTTACCATGCGTTTATTTATTATGTTTATTGCTTATTATCTTCCCTCATTAAAGATAAGTGCCGTGAGGGCAGGGCTTTTTGTCTGTTTTGCTCATTGAAGTATCTTAAGCACCTAGAGTAGTGCCTGGCACACAGTAGGAGTGACCCATTAGTACTTACTTTGTGCCAGACTATGCTAAGTGATTTCTGTGAATCAACTCATTTAACCTCATTTTAGGGATGAAGGAACTGAGGGGCAAAGTTAATATGGATTCTGGTCAAGTTCTCAACTAGGAAGTGGTGGAGCTGGGATTTGAACCTAAGCAGTTTGGCTCTGGTGTCAAGGCCCTTCATTGGCCACATTATTTTACACTGTCACTGTAAAAGAAAGGTATTGCTGACTAGTCGAGTATAAGGTATATATAAACACACTCTTTTCTCTGCTTTTTGTCTCAGAAAGGTTGTGATTTCATTTATAACTTAGTGGAGGGGCCGGCTGTAGCCCAGTTGGTAGGGCGCCGGTTTACCACATGGGAGGCACCGGGTTCGGTCCCCGGGGCCTCCTTGAATGGGCAGACCGCCTCGAGAAGGCAAGCCAACGTGGGCGGGGCACGCCGCCACAGGCAAAGGCAAGCCCCCACGGGCAAAAAGGCAAGCTCCCGTGGGAAAAGGCAAGCCCCCGCGAGCAAGGGCGAGCCCCCGTGAGCAGGTGGGCCACCACGCCGGTGAGCTGACTCGGTGGGTCGCCTTAGTGTGGGGAGACAAGCAGACACAGAGGAACGCAGAGAAAAATGAGCACAGCAAGAACAAGCAGAATGGGGAGGAT
>PVKH010020059.1:0-14684 GCA_004027955.1 Chaetophractus vellerosus | reverse complement strand
TTTTTTTTTTTTTTTAAAGATTTAAAAAATTTATTTATTCCCCTCTTGCCACTTGTGCTCACCGTCTGCTCTCTGTGTCCATTTGCTGTGCATATTTCTGTTTGCTTGTCTCCCTTTGTTGCGTCATCTTGCTGCACCAGCTCTCCGCCAGCGCGGGCCATCAGCTCTCCACTTGGGCCAGTTTGCCTTCATCAGGAGGTCCTGGGAATCGAACCAGGGGCCTCCCACGTGGTAGACAGGAGCCCAGTCGCTTTAGCCACATCTGCTTCCCTGAATCCTTTTAAAAAGATAAAATAAATTCTCATTTACTTCATGAAGACTTTTCCAGTTAATGAGAAGGGAAACGCTGACTGCAGTAAATGTGAAGTGTATAAGCCTCTCTTTACAAGCTTAAATATTTAACTGACATTTTGGGTAAGACATATTCACTTAAAACTCAACAAATTTTTATTGACATGAACTGCGAGCCTAATACTCTGCTAGGCACTGAAGATATAACATACAGCAGGGATTGAGAGAGAAGAGTCCCTGCATTCTTCACGGAAATTATAGTCTAGTGGGAGACACAGATGATATGGAAACAAACAAATACACAAATAAATTAATTTTAAGTAGTAATAGGAGCTATGTGAGTCACGGTTCTCCAGGGAAACAGAACTGATGGGATACGACACACACACACATATATATATATGTAAAATAATGTGAGATTTTTAATAGGAATTGACTCTCGCAATCATGAGGATCAGCAAGTCTGATTTTCCACAGGGAAGTTGGTAACTCTGATGAAAGTTCTTCCATTTTGCGGAATTCATCAGTTTTCCCTTTAAGGCCTACAGCTGATTGGATGAGACTTCTCTCATTGCTGAAGGCAGTCTCCTTTGTTGATTGTAGATATTATCAGCCATAGATGCAATCAACTGACTGATGATCACATCCAGGAAATATCCTCACAATAACAATTAGGCCAGTGTTTGCTTGACCAAACAATTGGACACCGTAACTAGCTAAGTTGACGCATGATCTTAACCATCACAGGAGCTGTGAATAAACATAAACCAGAGTTAAAGGGTAGAAATTGATGGAGATGCTATTTTCCCCTACCAATGGACAACTGCTATTTAACTGACATTTTTTGTTAATGCATTTGTCCTTAGAAGAACAAAGACAGTAGATGAATCCGTGTCATGGCTGCTACCTCTGATTGCTTCCAGATTTTACTCTGAAAAACCATTTCACGTCAGAAGCTTGGAATGTGGGCCTGATGGAGTCTAAGGTGGCAAGGTAGTACAGCAGAGAAGGCCCGGAATTTGGAACCAGAGGACAAACCTGAAACCCAAGAGAGATTTGAGTTTAAATTCAAAATCAATTTTACTGGCCTTTGTGACCTTGGACAAAATCTCAAAAATTTTTGAGTCTCAGTTTTCTCATATATAAAATGGAAATAATGCCTGCTTGCCTGTTGGTCTGAGGCTTAAATAAAATCGTGGAATATAGTAGGTGCACAGTAAGTGATAGCTATTGCGATTATCTCTTAGGGGCAAATCTATTTCTCACACTAGTAGGCTGGAGTGGGGACCGGATGACACTGTGATATTAGAACTTGGTTCCAGGTCATTTCTAGAGTCATAGGAACAAGGATTGCTAGCATGGTCCAAATTTTGTCTCTCATCAGCCTGTTTGGATATACTTGTCTATTCTTGAAATGGCCATCCTTAGAGTCCTTTCAAAGGTTTGACAGTTAAGGCAATGAATTACTTCTAGAATATTGTTGAAATGAACACATTGTTTGTGAAAGTAGACCTCTGTCATTAATTCCTACACATGAACTCACTTTCATTGGTTCAGTACACTTTCCATTCCCATTTTGCGTCTTTGTCCATTGCTTCGAGTTCATTTAATCTCACAGTCAAAATTTCAAAGCCCTATCACCATTTTCCTTCGGAGCAACTCTGTTCCAACATGCTAGTAAGGAGCATTTCCTTGAATATTGTCTAAGCCTCTTTGTGTAGGTTTTTAAATGTCTTGCTTCTCTTGTGCAAGACCAAATAACACCCTTTTGGAGAAAAAGAACCTAATATTAAATCCCATTACTCAGCTCAGGAGTATAACAAACATAGGAAAGGTTCAAAACGGGGCAATGAAAAAGGATTGAGTCATAACACAAGTGTACTGAGTAATGGGTTTAATTTCCCAAATTCTCAATTTCCCCCTCGGTTCTAAATGTTTCTTCTTATGCAATTTAGCTATAATTTCAGGGTAGCCATACAGTGTATTGACTAAGAGCTAATTAGTATGGTCAAGCCTTTAAATTGTCTGATTTGTGAATTGCAGCTTTTGGAGTTTTTCTTTTTCAATGCAATTAGCCAAAGTTAAACCATCTTTTAAAATACTACCCTTGAAGATAAAGTATTTTGCTGCCAAGGGAGGCCTCACAAATTTCTGATGGTAGCTAGAATGCAAAACGAATGCTCCTCTCTCCCTGTTGTTGTCCGAAAGAGTCAGTTCTCAGGTAGACCATGCTGCCTAGCTGGGATGGAGCTTGGACCAGGTCATTTTAATGCTCCTCTCATCAGCATTTGGTCCACTTTCCTAGTCTGGTTTTCCTTAGGAATCTGAAGTAGGGCTCCTCCACATCAAATCAGAGGTGTAAATAACCACCCCTGCACTATAGGAGGCTGTGATGCCATAAAGAGAGTAAGCATTTGCTATCAAGGACTATAGAAGCATTACAAGGGTTCACTAATATTTGGCTTTCTTCCTCTTCTCAGCACCCTAACATTATAGTTGCATGGTACCATATGACTCTCTCGTGCCTTTAAAGTATTAGAAGTTTTCCATCTAGTTTCCAGGCTGAGTCAGTGAAAGTCCTACGTGCTTTTCTCCTCTTACTTATTCCCTGCACTGGCAATGGCAAAGGAGGCCTAGTTTTGGGATAATGAAACCTCCCCTGCTCCACCCCCCCAAAAAGGGAAGCTGCCTTGCTCTTTGAGTCAGTATTTGGAGAATGGATTTCCTGGAAAGCCAGCGAGATCTACAGTAGACTTTGAATTAGTGAAAAATAAATTTTCATGTTGTAAAGCCGCTGAGAGGTTTGTTTTTTTTTTCATTGTGGCATAGACTAGCTTATACTGACTAACATAAATGTTTTCTCTTCTGTCACATCTTTTCCCAGCATGGAATGTTGGCCTCAGAAGTCTTAAAATGCCTAAATTCTTCCTCTCTGGCCTATAACAACCCAACAATACTTGCCATTGTGTTCTCAGAGCATACACTTGGATTGAAGTCTTTCTCACACTGTCTTGGTATGTCATTCTTCACTTCTTTTGTTTCTCCAAAACTATCTGTTAGCTTATGAAGTGCATCATGTTCCTTCACCTTTGTAGCCCTGAACTTAGTACAAGCCTAGACTTATAGTACGCATTTAATACAAGTTTTTTAGACAATGAATTGATGACTGTCTCTCTTAGTGACAGCAGGAGTTTTGCACTCGGGCCTTTTCTAGTTGTTTTTTTTTATGTACTACAAGTTCAGTTCACCTTTCGTTCAGTCTCTTGTGGAGAGGACAAGAGAGAATGTGAACACAGTTCAGAGGAAAAGAGCAGTAGGCTCTGGAATCATTTGCCGTCATCAGTTACCATCTCTGTGATCTTGGACAAGTTACTTCCTCATCTTGAAAAATGGGGGTTAATAGAAAGTATTTCACAGGGTTGATGTAGAGATTATATGAAACAATACATGTAAATAGCTTAGCATGATAACTTGCACAAAATACCAGGCATATAATAAACACTGTGTGACGGTTAAGTTCAGATGTCAACTTGGCTAGGTTATAGCGTCCAGTTGTTTGGTCAAGCACGCACTTGCCTGATTGTTACTGTGAGGATATTTCATGGATCTAAATTATCAGTCAGTTGATTGCTTCTATGGCTAATGCATCTACAATCAACTAAGGACATTGCCTTCAACAATGAGAGAAGTCACATCCAATCAGTTGAAGACCTTACAGGGAGAATGGCTGATTTCAACAGTCTTAAGGAAGAATTTCCATTTCTGCTTCAGCCAGCCTGCTTCTCCTGAGGAATTTACTGAAAACCTTCATCAGAGTTCCCAGCTTGAGGTCTGCTCTACAGAATTCAGACTTGCACATCCCCACAGTCATGTGAGCCAAATTCCTCAAATAAATCTCGTTGTGTGTGTGTGTATCTCCTGTCAGTTCTGTTTCCCTGGAGAACCCTGACTGATACACTGCCCATCGAACTTATTTAATACCTTCCCTTTCCTTTATGATCCTTTCTCTACTGTTTCTCTGGCCCTAACTTCCACCCCGTACCCGGTGTCTCCTTCCTGCCCAGGGACTGTCTCACTACCTGCTGGTTCCTGCTCTCTTCAGACAGTGACCTGGACAACAAGTCTTCCTTCTCCCCTTTCTAAACAATAGCTAGGTTGACTAAATTGCAACAATCTCACGATAAAAGTTGAACAGACGAGGAGTTGCTTTAAACAGATGAGCGAAGAACGAGTTTTCTTGCCATAGAATCTGCTTCTGGTGAGGGTGCTGTGAACATTGTTGAAATTGCAACAGAGCATTTAGAATATTCCATCAGCTTAGTTGACAAAGCAGCAGCAGGGTTTGAGAGGATTGACACCGATTTTGAAAGAGGTTCTGCTATAGGTGAATTGTTATCAAACAGCATCAAGTGCTACAGAGAAATCTTTTGTGAAAGGAAGAGTCACTCGATGTGGCAAACTTCACTGCTGTCTTATTTTCAGTAATCACCGCAGCCACCCCAACCTTCATCAACCACCGCCCCGTTGAGGCAAAGAACCTCCGGAGCCCTGCAGAAAGATGAGGATTCACTGAAGGCTCAGATGATGGTTGCCATTTTTGCAATAACTTATTTTAAATTAAGGTCTATACACTGTATTATTAAGAAATAATGCTATGGCATACTTAGTACACACAGTACAGTGTAAATATAACTTTTATTTGCACTGGGAAACCAAAAACTTCCTGTGGCTCGCTTTATTGTGATATTAGCTTTACTGGTGGCCTCCGAGGCGTGTCTCCGAGGCGTGCCTAGGTTCTGGCTATTTCATGCAGGTGGAACTGTGCGGTGTCTGTCCCTTCGTGTCTGACATTTCGTCAGCATGATGTCGTCAGGGTCCGTCCACATAGTGCCACGTACCAGACCTTCATTCCTTCTTTAGTCTGAGTAAGGCGCCATGGGGTGTATAGCCCACATCTTGTTTATCCAGGCATCTGGGTCCTACCTGATGCTGTGAACATTGGTGTACAAAACAACAACCACCAAAAACCCAAATAGGTGTTTTAAATGAGACTAATGAGCTATGGTCAATTGGCTTAACATGGCAATAGCTAACCTGATACTGCTTTAGGATTGCACGAATTTTAAGAAGGAATATCTGGAAATTCCAAGTCTGAAGCACAAAGTAACGATTTCTAATGACAGACTCCCAGGCAATAGTGATTGGCTTTGGGGGAAAAATGGAGAAAACGGGCACTAAGGTTTTTTACTCCTTGCTTCATTTCACGACTTGTAGGTTCACAGATTCCATCTGTGGCTGAAGCTGACCTTGACCTCTGTGGCCCCCACCATGGCCACATCCAAATTAGGAGGTAGACGGCCCACTGCTGTTTTACATACATACATTCATTTTCTTTGCACTGTTGGCACATGGGTAGATGCTATCTATTCTCAGTTAATTTTCAAGTTAAGCAGTTATTGCTTGCTTTCATATTATCAGTTCTTTTCCTTTCTTTTTAAATTCATCCATGTACTGTCATTGATCCAGATATCAAAACTTTTAATAGTACCCAAAGCAGGGAAGGTAGAAGGCAAGAAGCGCTGGACTCTTTCGGGGAATTAAATTTTGCTTTATTATACTATGCATGTGGCAAAGAAAGCTGACACCTCTTCCTTCAAGAGAAGAAAAAAAAAAATCCACTGTTCCATGTTCACGTCAATTCTCCATGTAACCTCCTGGGCTGAATATCTTCTGTGTGACCCTCCAAGCCGATCTCCATCTTCTCCATCAAGCACCGTGCCCTGGGAGGCTGACTCCCCACGGACAGCATTAGTGAGCTCCCTTGCCTTCTGGCTTTGACCGTAGTCAATGGGGTGCATGGGCAGGACTTTGGAGAGTGAGAAGAGTAAGGCTGGCACACTTACTCCCGTAACTGTCCCCTTGCTGAGTGGCCGTGGGTTGATTTGTCCCTCAGTGGAAGACCACGCCTTCTGTTAGGTGGTCAGCTTCATTGAGCCACCTCCGTGGTTTCTGAAACCACTCCCTCCCTTTACCACTTCAGGTCTGGAGAGCAAATAGCTCCTTGGGTACTGAGACAGTCTGACTTGGTTTCCCTAAACCCTGTTTACATCTTTCTAAAAAAGTTCTTTCTGAAAATTCTCCTCAAATATCCCATGGACTATATCACCTGTTCCCTGCCAGGACTCTGACCAATCTACTCGATATCTGTTTTCTGTTTGGAGCCTGATACTGCTTTGCCCATAGAAATTGCTCGGCTGCACGTAATCCTTTCCTTCTAGTAAGAAAACCTCCACATTAAAAATTCCTGGATCAAATTGAGGGTTTTCCTTATTTTATGACAGTATGCCATCTTTTTTTTTTTTTTTTTTTTTTTTCCTTAAAACAGTGTTATCAGTAGAAATTTCAACTCATCCCAAGTCCAGGCTTGGCGGCAGACTTCCAGAAAGGTCTGACGAATGCCCAAGCATGTCAAACTGTGACCATCTCAATGGGCCGATATTTCAAAAATCTTATGAAAGAGAGACTTTGAAGTGCCGTATTCAAAGGCAGCCAAAGCTTTTATCACCAGAGGAGATTCTAATGTATCCTGATAATTAGCGTACAGTGGGGGCGCCTTCGGCCCCGCCAAGGAGTGAGATGGCGTGGCTGGAATGTGCCCTGAACCCAAATGCAATTGCCTAAAGAGCCCGGGTCTCATTTGTGAAATTTATAAGCATATCAGCCATAGCTTTATGAGATGTGGCATCATTTTTAAAAAAGGCTTGAACCCTTATAGAGCTATTCAAATAACCATTGAGTCATTTGAATTGAAATAGGAGTTAGTTCAGTATGACAGCTCATAAATTAGAGGTGCTGTTACTTCAAGGAGAGGGCAGAAATGCCAAGCAAACAGTTGGTGCGCTAGTTTGCTGACAGTTATTGTGATGCTCAGGACTCCTAGAAGAGTGGGGAATAAAGCAGGAAGAATGGGAGGTGCCCCTCCAAGTAATTTTTATTTGGCTTTAGAGTATAATTAGAGGTGTTCGGACACAAACACAATACACTTCATGAATATGTTTATTCATTTATTCACTCAAGATATATTTTTTTGAGGTCCAACTATGTGCAAGGGGAAGAAAATGAATAAAAGAACAAGGCTGGTCCTCGGGGAGCTTCTAGTTTAATGGGGAAGACCTGGAAGGTCAGAATTATGATATATTTTGCTGAGTTCCATGGATGAGTAAGCGGAGAGGGAAGCTCCTGAGTGTGGGGGTCGGGAATGTGGCTTGGGCAGAATCAGGCATGGCTTTGTCAGAGGAAGCGAGGTGTGAGCTTTTTGTTACAGGACACATTGTATCGTCTCAGGTCACTGAGATCAGGGAGGAACTTCCCAGCAGAGGGTGCAAGGAACTTTGCTTTTTGAGGACGTAGGAACAACCCAGAGAACTGCAGGGGATCCTGTATGGTTGGAAGGTGAACTTCATGGGGCGGCATAGTAGTGGGTAGTGCCTGGGTTTGGAAGTTATTGAAAGTAAGGCACCAGAGGCCAGCAGTCTCCAGCTTTGGTCGACATTACGGTCACCTGGACAACTGGTGAAAATGCAGATTTCCGGGCCTTCCTCTTTGACATTCTGATTCAGTAGGTCTGAGATGGGATTCAGGAATCTGCATTTTATAGAGCAATCTAGGGACCATATTTTGAGCATATGGAAAGCCCTGGAGGAGTTTTAAACAGAGGAAGCCCCACGTAGTATAACTTTATGAGCAATCCTTTGCTCTCCTTTCCGCTTTTCCCCGCTGTTCTTCTGATTTGACCCTCTTTGGTGGTATCACAGAAAGTTGAAGGACGCTTCTGCAGTGACCCACTGTTGCAGGGCTAGAGCTGCTTCACTGTTGCCATTTGTACAATCAATGTAGGTCCCAAGCAACTCCAGTGTGTAACTGCCTGGCTTCCCAAAATCAAATACAGAATGCCAAGGTACAATGAAACTGTTTACATAAAGAATATAAACTAAGGTGGGTGAGTGCATGCTGAGTTTATTTACTGTATCCGGATAATTGCTAGTATTTATTGAGCACTTATTATGTGCCAGGTGCTCTGCCAAATACTTTACATATAATATGTCTTCTTTAACCCTTACAACACTTGATGAGGCTTCCATTTTATGGACGAGAAAACCAAGGCTGAAAAGAGTGAGTAATTAGGACAAGGCCACGTGGCTGCAGGTGAGCAGCAGAGCTGGAATTCCACCCTCCTTCCACTGGACTCTAGAAACACTTCATGCACTGCTTCCTATGGAGAGGCCCTGGAAAAAGCAAGGGGGTGAGGGGCAGTCTCCTAAGACCCTCAATGCCCTGAAAGGAGGCCCTGCAAGTCTGTGCTCTGTTCCAGAACTGTCTGCCACCAGGTGGCAAATTAGCAGGTTTTCTTAGTTGCAGGGGACAAAATCCCACCTTGACATCACTTAGGCAGAGGAAAGGAATTTATTAAAATAATACTGATCTACCTCATATAACCAAACTATGGCCAGGCACTGAAATAACTGGGCCTTGGGAACTGTTAACTGATTTTCTGCCACCGAATGCTCTGTCTCGGGATTTGTCTGAGTCTCTTCACATCTTCCCACTGCAGAGCAGAGGAAGGCACGTGGGCTTACGTTGTGCAGTTGCCATCACCAAGAGAAACTGATTCACATTCTTTTTTATCCTTGAGATAGGATCTGACTGGCCCTGCTTAGGTCAGGTGGCAGTAGCTGGTTTAGGGAAGGGAAGGGAAGGGAAAAGAAAAGTCAGGAGAGACATACTTTCAGCAAGCTTCAAGTTTCCTGGGAACATAGGGAAAAATAAAAAATATATTGAACTATACATTTTTTTTAATTGTTGAAAAAATCGACACTCACTTGTTAGAGACAAATACCTTCCTGTTCTTAAGTTCAAGGGGAAAAATCTGCATATAATAGTCAAGGTAAGTTATTGTTTTCTGAAAAAGAGAAAATGTGTTTTTCTTATAAGAAAGTGACTTATTTTTTAATTCTCAAATGTCCAAGTGAGGAAAGGACCAAGAAGTTTGTAATTGCACCTAAATATTTTCTGGAGGGCAGTGCCAAAGTGTTGAACCTGGAGAAAGTACAGGGTTTTTGTTTCTAGTTAGGATTGCACATACACAGAGCTTTCCATTCATTCCTACAAACAATGATAGAACTTGGATTTTGTTATAAATGAAACTTGCTCACAAAAAGCAGTGCCCAAGGACAGATTAATGGAGAAAGAAAATGTGGTGTATCAACAATGGAAATTTATTCAGCCTTCAAGTAAGTGCTGGCACATGTGACAACACGGATGAAGCTTGAACACATCATTTTGAGTGCTGTAAGCCAGACACAACAAATATTGTGCTCTTTCTCTTAGAAATACTCAGAATAAGCAAACTCATAGAGACATAAAGTAGAATAATGGTTATCAGGGCATGGGGAGTTACGGCTAAATGAGTATGAGTTTTGATTTGGGATGTTGAAAGGGGTCTAGAAACATATAGTGGTGACAGTTACATAGTATTATCAATGTGCTTAATGTTAAAGAATTGTCCACTTAAAATGGTAACATGGTAACATTGGTAATATTTTATGCTATGTATGTTTTACCACAATTTAAAATGATTAAATTAATTACTTAGAAAATATAAAAAGAAAAATAAAAGCATCACATCTTTATTTCTAAACAACATCAGAGGCAGTTGATATTAATAATCAGCCATGTCTAGGTAACTTTGGTCTAATACAATTTAATATCCGATTCATAATACAAGTGAGCCGGAAGAGCAGAGGGTAGCGGTGAGGTATGGACATTTCCTGCTAACACTGAATAATAAAAAGCACAGATTTTGGAATGAAAAGAGAACAAAAAGAAAAAGAAACATTCGATGAGGTTAGTACAGAGTCAGCGAAAATGAGAAAAGGTGTGAAGCACCTTTTATAAGAGTAAGAGTCTTATAATCAGCCAAGCATTCTGGTAAGCAACTGTAGAGCTATAACTGTGAGTTCCTGTAACAGAGATTGAGGTGAACGGACAGAACATTTACCTGGAAATTTAGGGAACTGGGTTGGCCTTTGTGTGGCTTTTGCCTTGTGACTATCATCTGAACTCTGTATGTCCCATCACTCGTCAGGAAAAGGGGTTATATACAAGAAGTCGGGGGTCAGCAGCTACAGCTCAGGAGCCACGTTCCAGCTGTGACCTGTTTTCATGGATAAAGGTTTATAGAACGCAACCACGCCCCTCCATTTCCATATCGTCTATTCACTTTACAGCCTTAACGGTGGTAAATAGTTGCGATAGAACTATTAAAGCTCATAAAGCCCCAAATATTTATTACCTGTCACTTTACAAAAAGGGTTGCCAAACCCTGCAATAGGTGATTATATGAATTAGTTTGAACACCATTTTGGTTCCTGTAAAGTGGAAGCAAAATTAATATTGGCTTAAACAAGGTAGAATTTTACTCCTTTCTCAACTAATAAGTAAAATGTGAGCTGGTAGGGCAGCTCCGCTCTATTCTTTTATCTGGTTTCTCTGCCATCTTCAGCCATGAGCTCCTCCTCGTGATCTAAGAGAGCTACCCCAGCTCTTTATGCCTCTTCTGCATTCCATCCTTGGGAAAGGGGAAAGGGGACTAAGAGGGGCGTTTTTTCTTCCTTGCACAACCTGGCAAGCCTCAACTTTGTAACATGGCCCTATCTGCAAGGAAGGCTGGGGAATACAACCTTTATCTCAGTGGCCATGTACCCAACTAGAAATTTGATTACTTTATAAAAAGAAGAGAACTGATATGGGGGAAATAGCAGGCTGTGCTATGTTTGATGGTCTCTACATTTTTTTTTCAGCTTAAAATTCTTATGAACACACTTTTCCGTGTGAAATTGAGAGTAGACAAGTCATGAATGCACCAATAACCAAGAACGGGCCTGAGGCTCTGGTCACGCATCTCTGTGAGCCTCTCCTTAAAAGAAGAGGGTAGTACTCAAACTCACATTGACATCTCTGTAGAATACCCAATATTGGTCTAAATGTAATTGTTCAGTAAAATTCTTTTTTACCTGTAATATTAATTATTTATGCTGAAAGTAGTGTTTTGATGGAAAAGCTTTAATGAAAAAGCTCTTTTTATATCATACCAAAAATTGTAGTTTCTTAACCTAGAAAAGCTAACCAACTTCTGCTCGCACTGGTAATGTTCGTGTAAGAATTGCTACAAAATCTGCGCCTTTACAACAGAAACATGTTTGAGGTTCTTGAAAGGATTGCTGCTGAAAGAACCTACCTATGACCTTTCCCTCCAATAAAAGGTGGCCAAACTCTCACCCCTGGAAATTCCAGCTTTGTGACTTGCCTTCAGGAGGATTTTCCCAGCTTTATTTTGGGGAGTTACCATTCATTTTGTATTGGCGTATGGTCTGATTACCTAATGCCCAAAACTTAGTGGCTTGAAACAGCACAAACCATTTGTTTGCTCAGGATTTTGCTATTTGGGTAGAGCTGATCCCTGATCTATTTGGCATGAGCTTGGGCAGATCACCCAGGTCGGGATGACCAACTTCCACAGTGGCTTCTCACATCTTGGAAAGTTGGTCCTGGCTGTCAGATGGGGCAGATCCTTCAATTCTTCTCCACTTGGGTTTCTCCACGTGACTGATTGAGCTTCCTTACTGCATGGCAGTTGGATTCCAGGAGGAAGGAGGCAGAAACTGCCATTGCCCTCAATGGCACAGCATTGATTTCACTATATTCTATCAGTCAAAGCAATTACAGGGCCCGGCCCACAGTCAAGGGGGTGAGAAATAGACTCACCTCTTGGTGAGTGCGGTAACAAAGGTCCTGTGGCCATCTTTAGTTCACCACAGGTTCCAAGATGCAGTGTAGATCGTCCTCTATTTATTGGAAATAAATGTGTTTGGATCATTCCTTTTGTGGATCGGTGTTTGGAATTCAGAGCACATTTCTCAAAGAAACCATTTTGCAAATGATATTTAGAATTGTAGTTCAACATCTAGTTGGGAATCACATGAAGAGGTTATGAGAACAGGTTTTTTTTTTTTTAAGATTTATTTATTATTTATTACATATCCCCCCCCCCTTCTGCTTGCTCTTGCTGTGTGTCCATTCTTCTGTGTTTTTCTATGTCTGCTTCTTGTCTCCCCCGGTCCCCACGGCGACGCACCAAGTCGGCCCTCCGCGGCGGTGGCTCGTTCCATTCGAGGGTGGCTCCACTCCGTTCCCACGGGCGGCTCCACTCCATGTTTTGCGGGCAGCAGTCCTCCATGTTTTTTGCGGGCTGCTCGGCTTCCGCAGTTCGCAGGCGGCAGCTCCGCTTTTCACGGGTGACTTTGCCATGCCCACGGCGGCTTGCCTTTCTCAAGGCCGTCTGCCCGCTCGGAGAGGTCCCCGGGAACCGAACCCGGGGCCTCCCATGTGGTACCCCGGCGCGCTCTTTATCCACTGAGCTATCTAGCCGGGCCCGAGAACAGGCTTTGACAGCAGATAGATGTCGGGGTTTGAATCCCGAGTGGCATCTGAGCATGCTGGTTGGCCAGTCTCAGCCCCAGAATCCGTACAGTGGAGATGGTAGTAGCCCTTACCACAGGGTTTTGATGATTAATGAGGGAATGGCCCTAAATCACTTGGCACAGAGCCTAACCGAGAAAACCACCAGTAAATGTGGCTCTTATCGTTTTTCCCATGGAAGATTTATTTACAGTAATAAGAGCGCTGACATCTTTCAGCCCAGAACCCCCATATCTTGAAGCTGTCTTAAATTGAAGCTTTCATCTCCTTTGAGTCCTACACTCAGACTTCTGGCAAAGCAGGGTTAAAAGGGTAAGAAATTTGGCTGGCAAGACTTTCTGACTAGAGCGCCTCTCACGACTGGGGAGAAAGAGGATGAGAAGTTTGTGTACTGTGGTGCACACAAATGCAATATAGCAAGCACGGTTTCTTAATCTTCTTTTCATTTTCTCCTCCCTAAGGAGCCCTTCTCATCATTTTTTTCTAATTGTCCTACTCCATGAAATTTTAGTATTCAGATATACTGGCTATGTATTGTGTATTAAACATGCACTTCACACATAAAAATGATTAATAGTTTTTCACACTTGCCAAAAACCATTATTTATCCCCACGGGGGCGATATTGCCCCCATTTAAAGTGCAGGGTCTAGACTGTGCATTCTAAGAAAAGACATTTAGTCAAATGACCAACAACTTTATTCAATGATTTTTTGCAGGGGAATGTTCCAGTTTGGTGTGAGAATCATGTATAAGATTAACCTAGTAGGCAATCTCTCTTGTTGTCTTTATAACAAAATTCATTAAATAATTCATTGTACAATTGTTGCTTACTATCTTTCTGAAGCATAAGCTCTGTAGAAGCAGGCAGCTTGTCTGTCTTAGCCATTGTTGAGTGGATTCTGACACAAGATAGGTGCTCAATATATATTTTTGAATAAATTAATGAGTATGTTGATGTATAATAGAGAAAAGAGGGCAAGACAAGCAGGTAGGGAAGCAATCATGAGCTTATTTAGAGTTGTGTATGAGCAGTAGCAAGACACAGGAGGAACTGAGAAAGCCAAGGTCATTTTCCATTACTTAGGAGAAATTTAATCCTCCTTAGAATTCTAGAGCAAGCTTGAGGATGGAATCTTGTCTTGTTCATCTTTAAGTGCCAACAAAAAAAGGTCTGAACTCAATGTCTTCTAAATGGTAGTTGAATATTGTTTGAATTAATAGCTAAGAGAGAAAGCCAAATCTTGAGAAGAGAGGTTTAAGTTGACTTATTTTTTCCTTTCTTTTCTTTTCTTTTTCATTTATTGAAAGATACATTTAGAATTATCTACATTTAGGGAATAAGTCTTTTAAAAGAGACATTTTAAAAGTAAACATTTTTTGTTTGCAGAGGAAGGATTTTTGACATTAATATTTTCTTCAGTTTAATATGTTAGGTTTATATTTTTCCTCTCTACCCTCAGTTCATCTAAACATTACAGTTATTTCATTTTATTCATAAAAGAGATTGTAAAACCCCAATTATTGACCCCTTAGAAGATAAAAGGACTGAAGGGAGATTAAAAAAAAAAACTAGTATGAGTTGAATATATCAGTCTCTTTTTGTTACATTTTTGTGGCTGCCATGGGAAGACTATAAAAGCTTCAAGTCTGACTTTGGTGGATAAATCCCCAACAACCTCCACCTTCAAGCAATGATCAGTATTATAGACAAAAGGGGGTATTTCTTCACATCCATTTGATTTTATTTTGTGCCACAACCACCTTAGTAAACTACACTAACATGTCAGAAATATGAAACTGTCTTCAGTTCACTGCCCTGTAAAAGACGTGTAGCAAAAAAATAAAAAAAATTTT
>PVKH010020058.1:0-14690 GCA_004027955.1 Chaetophractus vellerosus | reverse complement strand
AAAAAAAAAAAAAGAAAAAGCTGGAATCAACAGAAATGATCATCCATGAGCAATAGTTAAATAGGGATCCTGTGTACCAGTTAAAATACTGAGGATAATCTAAATGGACCAATACAGTTAAGATATGTTAATGAAAAAATCAAGTTGAAAAGTATGTATGGTAAGTTGAAAAGTATGTATGGTAAAATAATTATATAGAAATATCAAACCCACAGTCAACTCAATGACATGAATTTATGTAGGGATGTCTATCTATTCATATATGTATGTATGCATATATATTTAAGTGCATAGGGTATGTGATTGAGTAAAGTGGTCAAGGGAGAATTTATATGTCCTACTTACTTTATTGCTGTATAATAATGAATTTCCATTTATTTGTAAAACTAAAATAAAGTGATAGATTTTTAAAATTTACCTTCAACTTAACATAACTTAATCTATTACATTCCATTTTTAACCAATAATTAAAAGTTAAGTAAGCCATAAGTTCTACAGTTTTTCTTTTTCTCTTTTAAGAGAAAGGATCATACTTTTGCATTTTGCAAAAAGGTATGTTCCAGGTCATGTTTTGATACAAATTCAACTGTATGGGTCTCCAAGCACGGTTTGGAACTCAGTGGGAACAAGACAAATTCCTCCTTTACTAAGCACCAGAAAATGGATGCCAACAAATATAAAAGAACAAAGCAAAAGTAAATGGCAGCATCAGCAAAAATGATACTTACACTTCCCAGCATTGGTTAGGAATTATATACCGGAAATTGGCGGGGAGACATTAGAGGATATTCAAGAACAAACTAAAATTCCCTTTGTTCTGGCAACTTTACTGTATTGATCTTGCTAATAGTGCTAAGGATTGAATCTACAGAAGCAATTTAAGGTTTTTAGCTAGGGACTTTCTTTCTTTAGGCCTGAAAAAGCCTTAAGGTGTTGAATTTTCTGTTAGAGTTTTTGAACACAAGTAGTATTTATCTAACATAAAATGGCAATTAGAGAGTTTCTTAAACCTTCATTAGCCATTAAATATAAACAATTTTTAAAATTTACCCACTGTTTCAATTTAATTCTTTTCGTTAAGTAAAGTTTTTATTATTTGGCTAAAAGAGTCACAAATTCCATTTCATTTTGGTGTCTACAACCCTAATTTTAATTCAATCCAAAAACTCTACTAGATTTCTCAACAAAAGTAAATTAATTAACAGGGCAGGTTTAGATTTAACAATATCCCAAGGAACTTTATCTATGGAAAGTTTTTCAGCAAAATACATAATTTCTCCATCTTTAAGTCTTTTCACAGACATCTAAAATGTAGGTGTGCATCAAAATTAAGAGTAGAGCTTACTGAAAATGCAGATGCCACGTGTGGCAGTTTGGCAGTTTGATATAGTTATGAATTCCAAAAATAGATATTGGATTATGCTTGTGAACTGGTCTGTTCATCTGGGCATGATTAAGTTATGATTAGGGCTTTGATTGGGCCACCTCAGTAGGGCGTTGAGCTCCACCCCTTGGTGGGTGGAGAATCAAAGATAAAAGACATGCCAAAGGACAGAGTTGGAGTTTTGATGTCGGAGCCCAGGGAAATAAGTACAGGGGAGCTTGGTCGTGAGGAAGGAGAGAAGGCCCGGGGAAAAGAGATGAGCCGTCGCCTGGCAGTTCACAGCTGGCCTTGTGGAGAGAGGCAAAGCCTAGAGAACCTCATGGTCCACAGCTGACCTTGTGGAGGATACAGAGGAGCTGGGCCAGAGAGAATTGTAGCCCCGGGAAGAGAGGAACCCAAGAAGCCTGCACCCTGGCAAATGTCGGCAGCTGCCTTGCTCCAAAACATAGCAACAGACTTTGGTGAAGGAAGAAACTTAAGGTTTATGGCCCGGTACCTGTAAGCTTCTACCCCAAATAAATACCCTTTATAAAAAACAACCTATTTCTGGTATTTTGCATCAGCACCCCTTTTGGCTGACTAATACACCAAGTCTCTATCCCAAACCTGCTGAATTGGAATCACCTGCACTGGGACCAAGGAACTAGCACTTTAACATATTCCACTGGTGAATATGCTGCACATCAAATTTTAGGACAGGGGTTCTTAACTAGGGGTTAATAAGCTTGAATTTAAATTCCAAAAACATTATTCCTGTGGGGAGGTGTTGGTATGGGTGTGATATATTTATTAAATAATACACAGTATAGTGTGGTCTTAGTAAGGGGTCTGTGGTTTTCATCTGACTGGCAAAGGGGTCCATGGAACAAAAAAAAAGGTTCAGAACTCCTGCTTTAGCAACTACTGAAATAAAACACTGCACCTTTCATTGAACTTTACTGTATACCTCTGCTATTCAAAATGTGGTCTTAAGACAAGCTACATCAGCATATCCTACAAGCTTGTTAGAAATGCAGAATCTTGGACATAACACCAGATGTACTGAACCAGAATCTGTTTTATCAAGATCCTCAGGTGATTTATATGCATATTAAAGTTTGAGAAGTACTGCCCTATGCTATTCCTTTATTATTTAAATTCAATTTTGTAAATTAGAGATAATACATTCATTTGTGTGGGGTTTTTTTAAGTACAAAAGGACATACAATGAAAAGGAAACATTCCCTACCACAACCCCTCACTCAGGTTTCACACCCCAGAAACCATGAATAGGAAGTTTGTTTCTTCTTATTATTCTTTATTTTTTTCTAGTTTTCTTCTGGTAGCTATTGTAATAAACCATAAATGAACAAATATGTTTTAGCCCACTAAATTTTATTTTAGGATCCTACTAAGCCTCTGATATAATACAACATAAATAAAGCCTTAATGTTTTGTTAAACTTTTAAACTAGCTAGAAACCCATATCTGTGACTCACTGAACTGTAACGCAAATATTTTGTTTCTTTAATGCTGATGCTATGTTTTGTAAGCTGCATAATCTTTACCTTGTAACTGAACAGTAGCAACTTGTAACTGGTCCACTTGTTTTCCTTAATTTTATTTTGCAACCCTGAAGTCTGATACTCCTGTACATAGTCCTCATTGTTAATTAACGAAGTAAAATGAGTCAGTGTAGAACTGACCAAGTCATTCTAATCAGAGTTAATCCACCTGACATGCGTAATAGTAATAGCCTAAACCTTAAACTTCAAGTAAACTAAGCAGTAATCAATCTGCACATACTCAGAGATTATCTCCTACGGCATCATCTCAAACCACCCACTCATCAGGCTCAAAACGTCATCTCCTAGTCATGCAACATGTGAGTCAGCATGATGCTCATCTGCCTTGTTTCCCATTATTACACTGTCATCCCCTCGGCCACCATTTTTGGCCTGGAATAAGTTCTCCTGGTTCATCTTTCATTCTGCTGGTTTTTCTCAAAAGTATGGTACTATTTTGTATACATTTATGTTTATGTATCACAGACTATATTGACTGGTATATAAAACAGGTTTAGATTTCTCTAAGATTGTATATGTCTGTTTTCCCAATTTGCCTCCCCTTTGTGCATGTGTGTTTGTGCATCTATGTGGGCACGTGTATGTGTATGTTGGGACAAAGGGAACTAGAAGTTCATCTTCACTACTTTGTATTTTATTTTAATCTAATAAATTGTAAGATCCTCCAGAAAAGGGATTTATTTTATTATTCTTATTTTTATTTTTGTTACATATCCCCCCCCTTTCTGCTTGTTCTTGCTCTGTTCATTTTTTTTTTTTTTTTTGCTTTTCTCTGTGTCTGCTTTGTCTCCCCCCGTTGCGGCGACGCGCCGAGTCAGCTCACCGCACAGGTGGCTTGCCCCGCTCGCCAGCAGCTCTGCTCTGTTCGCGGGCAACTTGCCCTGCCCATGGCAGCTTTGCCCTGCCCGTGGCACTTTTTGCCCTGCCCACGGTGGCTTTTTGCCCTCTCAAGGCAGTCTGTCTGCTCGGAGAGGTCCCTGGGAACCGAACCCCGAGCCTCCCATGTGGTTAACTGGCGCCCTATCCACTGGGCTACAGCCGGCCCCCTGGGATTTATTTTTAATATTTATATCTTCTAGAGAAATTAGCAAATATATGCACTTTTAAATTGGTGAATTAGTGAGTAAATGAGTGTGAAAGAAAGTCAATGAAACAAAATGCTAAGCTGCCCATGGGAAGGAAAAACTCAAACTTTCACCATTTGAGGTATTCAAGGAAAGAGAATGAGTTATCTTATCCAGTGTAATGAATTTCACAGTAAAATGACATGTTAATTGAGTCACAGTTAACTTTTAGCACATTTATTCTCAAATAACTCAAAACCATAAGAAAAACCAACTCTCCCAATGAAATAATTTATATTAGATTATCTATTGTGAATTTCACAGCAGATTTTCTTAAAATTCATGGAGTGTGTTGTTTTGTGGTTATCTTTATTTTTAGCGTTTTTGTCAGAGAAATGTTACTCATCTATTCATCTATTTTCCAAAATAATATACAATCCATAAACAACAAACCACATTGTTAAAAAATAATTTTAATGTACTGAGATACAGAGTGTGTAGGGCAATGAATGCAAATCTCTGGTTTCCACTCACAAACACATTAGTGAAGCTTTATTTTTGGGGAGAAGAGGAAATTATGCAGGGTGAGGAAAGTACCTAGCATTACCCTTGGATTAGGCAAAGAGCATCTTGATGCCACAGCTCAGGGAGATGGGGAAGGCATGAGAACACTGGATGTATTGAATAGATAGGAATTCAAGAAAAAATAAGATATCCTGATTTATCACAAAACCTTTGTGTCCCTTATTCCCACCACCTTCTACTTGTTTTACTAAGTCAAGATGAAGAGTCATGGTGTATTGAGCACCTACCACAGTCCAGAGGCTCTGCTCTGGACAATTACACTTCCAATTTCTGACCATCCTACCGACAATCCTGGAGGGATTAGGTGACTCCACATGGTGGAGTGGTCTGTGGTTGTCTCATTGGTATCGGTGGAACACAAACAGGAATCTTCTTTAGGAGGACTTAGAAATGAGATGTAGAGAAGTTGTCATTTCTTTTGGCATGGCACATTTCTTTTTAATAGTTTATGCTGAACTCATTATTTCTTTTCCAACTATTTTTCAAAAGAGAGGCAAAGAGAGAACAAGTTTCTGAAAGCCTGACTACTTTAAGAAGTATTTCATTAGTGAACACTAGTGAGCTCAGTATTTGGGGGACTTTATAGGAAATAGCATTACTCTTATTACAAGTGGGCCTTGATTCTAGCATGTTGTATATGAAGCCAATCTGCTGTATCTCAGAGTACTGAACTACTGATAATTAGTTTTATGCTTACAGGGTTTCTAACTTTGCATCAAAAGATATATGTGGTGTTCCTTTGCTTATAAGCACAAATGACTTATTTGATTAGAGGAGTTAGAAGTTCAGTCTGTCTGCTATGAAAAGAGGGGGCAGTTATCTTCATTTGCATGGAATAAGATTTGGTCTCTAGTCTATATTATTCTAAATCTTTTCTCTCAGAGACATTTCATGTCCTGCAGTTCATATTTCTTATTATGGTGTTCCTTTAGAATTTAAGAGAACTATATTGGAAAAGTTCAGATTTTGATAAAAACAAAAATTTATTGTAATAAATTTCTGAGGAACAGAAGGAAAAAAGAATGAAGAAATGTAAATGAAGTCTAAGAAACCTGTGAAACACCATTACACATACCAATATATGCATTATGGGTAGTCCAGAAGGACAAAAAAGAAAGGAGCAGAAAGAATATTCAAATAATGGCTGGAGAATGTGGGAAGATGGCATTGGAGTAATAGGCAAGGTATAATACTCTCACGAAAACAGTGGAGAAAGAGCCAAAAGCTGTCTGAGGGACCAGCTTTGGGGTCAGCAGACCAGGACAGTGTGACAGAACTCCTAGGAGAGTGGGGGACAGAAAAGCAAAGAACACAAAACAACAAATGTGAGTTACCAAGCCCCTGCAGTGGCTGGGAAGGGCTAACCTCTCCCACCCCCAAGATATTAAGCTGGGGTAAAAACCCTGACTCACTGCAGTTAAATGAGAGGAGAGCACACATCTTCTTCACTGTCAGCTGTTTCAAGGGAAAAGGGAGGGGACTCAGGGGGCTATTCTTCAGTGAATTCAGCTAGCAGAGCCCACTTTGAATCTCTGCTCTGGAGATTCAACACAGAAACACAGGAAATCCGAGACTGAAACCTTCTGTTGAAAAGTGCACCAATAAGCACCATTTGCTGGCTGGTCTGGAAATTGCATGGACAAAAACTGTTTTGAGTTCTCTGTGTGTCCTAATCCCTGGAAGAAAATCTACACACTATTAGTGAATCCCTGGCCCAACTATGATAACATAAGCTGGGTAATTTTAAAGACTTAGGATAAGTTGGACCAAATATCAAAGAAGAGCTGTTAAAAAAAATGGGCAAGAGAGAGAAATTGGCCATCAGAGTAAATTCACCAAAGTATTCAGATGCCTAGACATCAGCAAAATTTACAAGCTGTACTAGGAAACAGGAAGAGATGGCCCATCCAAAAGAACAAACCAAATATCCTGCAGAGATACAGGATTTAATATAATTAATAAGAGGTAATCATACAACTCTTCTAAATCACTTCAAAGAATTTAAATAAACATGACTAAAGAGATAAAGGATATTAAGAAGACACTGGGAGAGCATAAAGAACAACTTGAAAGACTGCAAAGAAAAGTAACAGACCTTATGGGAATGAAAGACACTATGGACAAGATTAAAAATATATTAGAGGCACATAAGAGCACACTTGAATTGCTCGAAGACAGAATTAGTGATTTCAAAGACAGAATATCTGAACTGGAAAAGACAGGAGAACAGAAAGAGAAGAGAATGGAAAAAATGGAACAGAGTCTCAGGGAATTGAATGACTATGCAAAACACACAAACATTTGCATTTCAATATCCCAGGAGAAATAGAAAATGGAAAAGCGGCAGAAAGAATATTTGAGGAAATAATGACTGAAAATTTCCTAACCCTTATGAAAGATAAATATCAATTTCCAAGAAGGACAACACACCCCCAACAGAATAAATCTGAATAGACCTACCCTGGGATACCTACTAATCAGGATGACAAATATCAGAGATAGAGGATTCTGAAAGCAACAAGAGAAAAGCAAAACATCACAAACTAAGGAAACTGGATAAGATTAAATGCCGACATATTATCAGAAACCATGGAGGCAAGAAGAGTGGTATGATATATTTAAGGTAGTAAAAGAGAAAAACTGCCATCCAAGAATTCTGTATCTGGCAAAACTGTCCTTCAAAACTGAAGGTGAGTTCCAAGTCCTCACAGACAAACAAAAACTGTTAGAATATGTTACCAAAAGACCAGAACTACAAGAGATACTAAAGGGAGTATTGCAGCCTGAAAGGAAAAAACAAAGGCAAGAGATTTGGAGAAGAGTGTAGAAAACAGAGATTATTAGGAAGGGTAAACTAAAGGATAAGAAGACAGACAAGAGAACCATATGACAACAGAAAGCCAAAGAACAAAATGGATGAAGTAAGTAATGCCTTTACAATAATAACATTGAATGTTAATGGCTTGAACTCCCAAATCAAAAGACATAGACTGATAGATTTTTTTTTAATGACCTATCTATATGTTGTCTATAAGAGCCCCACCTCAGACATAAGGACACAACTGGGACAAAAGTGAAAGATTAGAAAATGATATTCCATGCAAATAGTAACCAAAAAAGAGCTGGAGTAGCAAAACTAATATCAAACATCTGGTCAGAAGATAAAGAAACAGAGAACTGGAATAATATGATAAATGAACTAGAACTAAGAGACATCTAAGGAGCACCGCACCCCAAAGCAGCAGGATATACATTTTCTTCAAGTGCTCATGGATCAAGACAAGTTTCAATAAATTTAAAAAGATTGAAATTACACCAAACACTTTCTCTGATCATAACAGAATGACATTAGAAATCAATAATGGATGGAAAAGGGGGAAATTCATAAATATATGGAGATTAAACAACAAATCAGTGGGTCTAAGAAGAAATTGCAAGAGAATTCTGCAAATATCTTGAGACAATAAAAATAAGAACACGACATAGCAAAACTTATGGGACAATACAAAGGCAGTGCTGAGAGGAAATTTATAATCCTCAATGCTTATATTAAAAAAGAAGAAAGGGGTCCGGCTGTAGCCCAGTGGATAGGGCGCCGGTTCACCACATGGGAGGCCCCAGATTTGGTTCCCGGGGACCTCTCCGGGTGGGCAGACCGCCTTGAGAACAGCAAGCCACTGTGGGTGGGGCAGAGCCACCATGAGCAGGGCAAAAAGCCGCCACGGGCAGGGCAAGCCACCCGTGAATGGAAGCAAAAAAGCCACCCATGAATGGAGCAGAGCTGCCTGCGCAGTGAGCTGACTCGGCACGTCGCTGCAACAGGGGGAGGCAGAGCAGACACAGAAGAACACACACACACACACACAAAAATGAACACAGCAAGAGCAAGCAGAAAGGGTGGGATATGTAACAAAAAAAAAAAGAAGAAGAAAGACAAAAATGAAAAAATAATTAAAAAATAAAATAAAAACTAAAAAAAAGAAGAAAGCAAAAATTGAGGTTCTAGCTGCACACTTGGAGGAACTAGGGAAAGAACAGCAAACTAATCCCAAACCAAGCCAAAAGAAAGAAATAGTAATGATCAGAGCAGGAATAAATGAAATCTAGAACAAAAAAACAATACAAAGAATCAACAAAACAAAAGTTGGTTCTTTGAGAAGATCAAAAAAAATGAAAAACCCTTAGCTAGACTGACAAAGATAGAAAGAGAAAAGACGCAAATATAAAAACAGAAATAAGCGTGGGGACATTACCACTGACCCTGCAGAAATAAGAAAGATCATAAGAGTACACTATAAACAACTGTATGCCAAAAAATTAGACAATGTAGAGGAGATAGACAAATTCCCAGAAACAAATGAACCACCTACACTGACCCTAAAAAAAATTGAAGACCTCAACAAACCAATCACAAGTAATGAGATTGAAACAGTCATCAAAAACCTCCCAAAGGTGAAAAGTCCAGGATCACATGGCTTCATGGGTGAATTTTACCAATCATTCAAAGATGATCTAATACCAAACTTGCTCAAGCTGTTCTAAAAATTTGATCAGAAAAGAATGCTACCAAACTCATTCTATGAAGCCAACATCACCCTAGTGCCAAAACCAGATAGAGATACTATGAAAAAAGAAAATTACAGACCAATTTCTCTAATTAATATAGATACAAAATTCCTCAATGAAATACTTGCAAACAGAATCCAAAAGCACATTAAAAGAATTAAATACCATGATCAAGTAGGTTTTATCCCAGGTATGCAAGGGTGGTTCAAAACAAGAAAATTATTTAGTGTAATAAACTTCATTGATAAATTGAAGAAGAAAAATCACATGATCCTGTTGACTGATGCAGAAAAACCTTTTGACAAAATACAGCACCCTTTCTTAATAAAAACACTCCAAAACACAGGAATAGAAGGAAGCTTTCTCAATATGGTAAAGTGCACATATGAAAAACCTACAGTTAGCATTGTACCCAATGGTGAAAGACTGAATCCAAAAGCACTTAAAGGATTATACATCATGATGAAGTAAATTTTAGCCCTGGTATGCAAGGGTGGGCAACACAAGAAAATCAGTTAGTGTAACAAAGCACATTGATAAATTGACGAGCTATCACATGATCCTCTCAACTGATGCAGAAAAGGCATTTGAAAAAATACAGCAGTTTCTTGATAAAAACACTCCAAAAGATAGGAATAAAAGGAAGCTTTCCCACACGGTAAAGTGCATATATGAAAAACCTACAGCATTGTACTCAACAGTGAGAGAGTGAAAGCTTTCCTGCTGAGATCAGGAGCAAGGCAAGGATGCCTACTGTCACCATTGTTATTCAGTATTGTGCTAGAGGTTCTAGCTAGAGCAATTAGACTAGATAAAGAAATAAAGGGCACCCAAAGAAGAAAGGAAGAGGTAAAACTTTCATTATTCGCTAATGATATGGTCTGATATCTAGAACCTCCTGAAAAATCCACAACAAAGCTACCAGAACTAATAGACAAGTTCAGCAAAGTGGCAGGATACAAGATTAATACACAAAAATCAATAGCATTTCTCAATACTACCGATGTGCAATCTGAAGAGAAAATTGGGGAAAAAAATCCATTTACGATAGCAACTAAAACAATCAAATATATAGGAATAAACTTAACCAAGGACATAAAGGACCTATTCAGAAAAATATAAAATATTGCTAAAAGTAACTGAAAAAGACTTAAATAAATGGAAGGACATTCTGTATTCATGGATTGGAAGAATAAATATCGTTAAGATGGCAGTTCTACCCAAACTGATTTACAGATTCAAAACAATCCCAATAAAAATCCCAACAGCCCTTTATGCAGAAATGGAAAAATCAATGATCAAATTTATTTGGGGAGGCCGGCTGTATAGCCCAGTTGGTAGGGCGCTGATTTACCACATGGGAGGCCCTGGGTTTAGTCCCCAGGCCTCCTCAAATGGGCGGACCACCTCGAGAAGGCAAGCCAACGCGGGCAAGGCACACCACCACAGGCGGGGCATGCCACCATGGGCAAAGGCAAGCCCCCGCGGACAAAGGCAAGCCCCCGTGAGCAAGGGCAAGCCCCCACGAGCAGGCAGGCCACCCCGCTGGTGAGCTGACTCAGCAGGTCGCCCCAGCAGGGGGAGGCAAGCAGACACAAAGGAATGCAGAGAAAAATGAACACAGCAAGAACAAGCAAAAAGGGGGGGGGGAATGTATAATAAAATAAAAATAAATTTAAAAAAAATTTTTTTAATTTATTTGGAAGGGTAAGGGGCCCAAAATAACCAAAAAGATCTTAAAAAAGAAGAACAAAGTTGGAGGGCTTTCATTTCTGGACTTTAAAGCATATTTCTTATAAAATAAAAGACAGAAAAAAAATTAAAGCATATTACTTATCTACTGTGGTAAAAACAGCATGGTACTGACATAAAGACAAACACATTGACCAATGGAACTGCATCAAGAACTCAGAAATACACCCCTACATCTACAGTCAAGTGATTTTCGACAAAGCCATCAAGCCCTCCCAGGTGGGCCAGAACAGTGCAACACATAGTTCTGGGAGAACTGGATATCCATATCCAAAAGAAGAAAGGGGACCCCTATCACATACCTTATACAAAAATTAACTCAAAATGTATCAAGGTTCTAATATAAAAGCAACAAACATAAAACTGTAGGAGAAAATGTAGGAAAACATCTTCAAGATATTGTGGTAGGAGGTAGTTTCCTAAACCTTACACCCAAAGCACGACTAACAAAAGAAAAAAATCTATATAAATGGGACCTCCTTCAAAATTAAACACTTTGTGCCTCAAGGGACTTTGTCAAAAGGGTGAATAGGCAGCTGACTCAATGGGAGAAAAGATTTGGCAATCATATATCGGATAAGGGTTTAATATCCATGATATATAAAGAGATCATATAAGTCAACATTAAAAAACAAACTATCCAATTAAAAAATGGGCAAAAGGCTTGAATAGACAATTGTCCAAAGAAGAAATACAAATGGCAAAGAAACACATGAAAAAATGCAAATCAAAACTACAATGTGATATCATTTCACACCTATTAGACTGGCTGCTATTAAAAAGTCGGAAAATTGTAAATATTGGAAAGGATGTGAGAGATAAGAACACTTATTCACTGTTTAGGGAACACAGAATGGTACAGCCACTGTGGAGGACTGTTTGGCAGTTGCTAAGGAAGTTGAATATAGACTTGCCATGTGACCCAGGAATACCATTATTAGGTATATACCCAGAAGAACTGAGAGCAGAGACACCAACAGACATCTACACACCTGATGGTCATAGCAGCATTATTCACATTTGCCAGAAGTTGGAAACAACCCAGGTGTCCATTAACTGATGAATGGATAAACAAATTGCGGTGTATACACACACTAGAATATTATGCAGCAATAAGAAGAAATGAAGTCCTGAGGCATATGACGACATGGATGAACCTGGAGGACATTGTTGAATGAGACAAGCCAGACACAAATGGATGAATACTGTATGATTGCACTATTATGAACTAAATATATTTATTGTGTAAACTTATGGAGTTAATAATTAGAATATAGGTCACCAGAAAATAGAAGGAGGGTAGATAATGGAAAGGGGAACAGAACTGTTAATCTGTGCAGAATTGGTAAAAAAAAGTTGTTTGTAAGTTTTGCAAATGAATAGAAATGGATGATGTTTGTAATCAGCAGGGCTATAAAATAGGTATGACAGTGGTTGAAAGGGAAAGTCTAAGGTCATGTATATTACTAGAAGAAAAGCTAAAAACTGTAACATGGGACTGTATAAGGTAGTAAAACCTCATGTAAAACACAAATATGTGTGATATTGCATATATAAGTCTGTTTTTACAAAATGTAAATACAAATATACTAGAGAGACGGAAAAAGAATAGTAGCAATGTATGACAGGGGAATCAATGAGAGATTGAGAGGTTATAAGTTTTGTTTTTTGCTTATTATTGGAATAGTGAAAGTGCTCTAAGAATGACCAAAGTGATGAATGTACAAATATGTAATTACACTGAATACCAGTGATTGTACATTTTGGATGGATTTATGCTTTATTAATATGCATCAATAAAATTGATTTGTTAAAATAAATAAATAATGGCTGAAAACTTCTCAAATCTAATGGAAGTTGTGAATATCACATTGAGAAAGCTCAGTGAACTCCAAACAGAATAAATCCAAATAGACCTACCTGAGACACATTTTAATCACTGTCAAATGACAGAGACAAAGAGAATTCTGAAAGCTGTAAAAGAGAAGCCACATATTATGTACAGGGGCGTCTCAATAAAATTAAATTCCAATTTCTCATCAGAAACCATGGAGGCAAGAAGGCATAGCATATTCAAAGTGCTGAAAGAAAAACAAATTACCAACCAAGAATCCTATATATGACAAAATTGTCTTCCAAATATGAAGGAGAGATTAAGACATTCCCAGATAAAGAAAATCTGAGGAATTCATCAATACTAGTCCAGTCCTAAAGGGAGCTCTTTAGGTTAAAAGGAAGGACACTAGACAATAGAATGAAGCTTAATAAAGAATTAAAGCTTTCCAGTAAAGGTAATGACATGGGTAAATATAAATGCCAGTACCATTGTATGATTGGTTTGTAACTCCACTTTTACTTCTTACAGGATCTAAAATGAAAATCCATATAAAGTAATAATAAAACTATGGTTTTAGACTTAATGTATAAATATGTAATTTATGACAAAAACAACATAAAGGTGGGGATGGAGTGGTATAGGAACATAGTTTGTGTATGCTATTAAAATTAAGTTGGTACCAAATCAAATGAGATTGTTATAGAATTAGGATATTATATTTCAGCCCCATGGCAACCACAAAGAAAATATTGGGAAAATATGCACAAAAGGAAATAAGAAGGGATTCTAAAGAGTTCACTACAAAACATAAACTAAATACAAAAAGTAGTAATTAAAGAATTCAGGAGCAAAATAGGTATCAATTTACAAAAACCAAAGAGCAAATTGCAGAAGTAAGCCCTGCATTATCAATAGTTAATGTAAATGTAAATGGATTAAATTCTCTAGTTAAAAGGCATAGATTGACATGATGGATAAAAAAGCATGACCCAACTAATTCTGACTACAAGAAACTCCCCTTAAATTCAAAGACACAAGTAAATGGAAAGTGAAGGGATGAAAAATATATTCCATGCAAAAGTCAACAAACTGCAAGCACCTGTTAATAAAGGCCTTAAATAAATGTGTGTCTATTTATATATTTTCCATGTAAAGAGTAAAAAAAATCTGGGATAACCAGACTAATATCAGAAAAAAATTTGACTTATAGTAAAAAAATTGTTAGCAAGGACAAAGAGGAACTCTATATACTGATAAAGGGGTCAATCCAAAAAAAGATATAACAGTTATAAATACATATGCACCTAACAGCAGAGCCCCAAAATATATGCAGCAATTCTTGACAGATTTGAAGGAAGAAAAAGACATTTTTATATTAATAGTAGAAGACTTCAATACACCACTTTCAATAATGGATGGAAAATCTAGACAAAAGATAGATAAGGAAATAGAAGACTTGAAACTTGAGCGATACCATAAACCAACTAGACCAACAGACATATGTTCAGCACTTCAACTAATAAGAGTCTCTAGTACACATAGGTCAATCTCTAGGATAGACCATAGGTTAGGTCACAAAACAAGTCTAAATAAATTTTGAAATGTTGAAAGCATACAAAATATCTTCTCCAATCACACTAGAATGAAGCTAAAAATATTAAGATGGAAAAAAGGAAAATTAGAAAATATGTAGAAATTAAACAACACCCTCTTAAACAACCAATAGGTCAAATAAAAAGTCACAAGGGAAATTAGGAACTATCTTGAAGCAAATGAAACAAAAACACAACATAGCAAAATTTATGGAATGCAGGAAGAGTAGTGCTGAGAGGGAAATTTATAGCTCTAAAATTTTAAGAAAGATTTCAAATCAGTGAACTAACCTTACAACTGGAGGATCTAAAAAAAAGAAGAGCAAACTAAACCCAAAGCAAGCA
>PVKH010020057.1:0-14687 GCA_004027955.1 Chaetophractus vellerosus | reverse complement strand
ATGGCAAGCCGCCATGGGCGGGCCGGAGCCGCCGTGGGCAGGGCAAAAAGCTGCCACGGACAGGCAAAAGCCGCCATGGGCAGGGCAGGTCGCCTGCAAATCGAGCACAGCCAGCCACCCGCGAACTGGAGCCGGCCATGATGGAAGCAGAAGCCGCCCACAAGCGGGGAAAGCCGCGCCTGCGCAGTGACCAAGTCTCAGCGCGTCGCCGCAACGGGGGGGAAGGGGAGATATGTAATAAAATAAATAAATCTTTAAAAAATAAAAATAAAAAAAAAATAAAGATGAGGTGTGATGGAAACACATAATTGTTTCAATGCCAATAATGACATTTCTGGGAGCCTTTCTCCATTCCCTGTCATTTAAATTCTGCTTTGAAGCCTGGTGACCTTGGTCATTTTTAGCACAAGATAAACTAAAGGAATTTGTACTTATTTAGTATAGGAAAAAATGTTTATAATAATTTCTCTTAATTCCAGTTGGATCAAGGTCTATGGAAAATTGATCATTTTCATAATTTATGTAAGGACAGGAATTTTCAATAAACAAAAATCATTTATGAGGAATGGTAAACATGTCAAACATATCAAAGTATATTGTATTCCTTATTTTATTGTGAACTCCTGAGGACAATGACATAAACACACACACACATTAAGCATACATGTTAAATCTCATGGTAGCTACAATTAGAAAGCAGAATTAGAAGAAACATCATTAGGAAGTGCAATATAAATTGCCAAATTAATAGCTTGTTAGTATTTAGGAGCTAACCATTAATCATAAATCCAACATTGTGCTCAATTTTTTAATTGAAAGTTAAAATAGAAAAACTCGGAGGTTCTTTGTAACTATGAGAATATAGGATTTCCCATGCTGAGCTGTGGGAGATCCAAGTTTATGGAGCTCACCATCTTGTTATCTTCATTCCCAGTAGGTTGCATGTTCCTTGTTTTTAATATCTGGTAAGCACTCTGCTCCCATATCTGAGAACTTGGGCATTCATGTAGGTCACTACTTAACTGTAAGGCATAAGTAAGTATTTCAAATTTGGTTAATATTTGTCAGCTTACCACTTATTCACTCAGTGATTCTGCTTTGTTGTTGTTGGAGGTTTTGTTTAGTTTAATTATGATGATTGAGGGATTATTATCCTCCTCTGTATTTGCATGGTTGGTGTTTATTGATGAACAACTCTGTTGGAGAATTTTAATGCAAGCCTCAGGGTCTGTCACGCCATTCTGGGTTATTAATGAGAGAGGAGGCAGGAAAATTAATGAGGCTTTGGCTCATGTGATATATAGTTCACTCTTTCCCTGTCCCCCAATATGGGAAGAGGATAAACTGCTGTTGACTTTTCCCACTGCTCTATTGTGCATGGTAGCTCATCCTTGCCTTTCCTCTAGAGAAGTAGAAAATATTTACTATTCTTTCAATCTTCATGCCATTCAATAGAACTATACCACATATTCCATTGAGTGACAGTAAATCTTGGGATCATTAGATGGACAAGATGCAGGCTCACCTGCTCAGAACCCAGAGAAAAGAATAACGAAAGTCTTCCATGACCTCAGTGTGAGATATCTATTTTAGCTGCTACAAAATTCATATACTTTACCCGTAACAGAGTTTCCTAGACTTTCACCAAATTTACACTTATCTGACACAGTTCTTATATACTTGCTTTGTTTCATACTCTGAATCAGAAATACGTGGGAAGGTTGAGGGAGCACCTTCCTTCAGTTTTGTCACTAATAGCCTGTTTGAACTTGAGCAAATAATTTCAGCACACTGGGCTTTGAGCATCTCTTGTATAAACGGATAGGTTTGGATTAGATGACTGCCCTGATTCTGTCCAGTTTGAAAATTTTATTCTTCCAGCTTTGTAAATCCCCACAGGGCCCTTCCCAGTGCTGGGCACAATGGGCCCTTTAGCAAACTCTGGTAGATTAAGTTAGACAATAGAGTGAGAAACTCAACACAGAGAGTAATACTGAAACACTTCTCAGTTTTAAGACCATGGTGTAACACAGAGATCAAAGTTTGCAGGAGGGATGAGACTCAACAAGGTTGGGACATAGGAAGTAGCACCGAAAGAAAAGCATTAAACAGAGAAGGCCTTTGCTACCCAAGGAAAGAATATTAGATTCCGACTGACTCGATAAAGCCTTGTAACACCTGAGAACTCTCACAGGCTGAATGGTTGACTTTATTTAGCTTTTCTACATTTCCTTTGAGGAGACTGTAATTCTGTTAGTGCCTGATATGGAAGGCCATGTGAGCTTCCTGAGGGATCCCTGTTTCCTTCTTGCTCCAGGCTGCAACATGAGCTACCTGGAAGAATGGTTGTGTAATGAAAAGTGCAGGTAGCTAGATCCAAGGATGCCGTATCCCCATGCTGAATGTTAAATAGAGAAAGAATGTTAGATTCTCCTTACAAAAGACGGGCATAAGTTTTATAAGTACAGAAATGAGACAATGGGGGATCTGAGAAAATATTAGTTTTTGGAGGACACTTAATTGCTCTCTGCTATTTCCATTCCCATGAAACATAAAGAACACTGCCAGGTCTCAGAAGAGCACTGATGATGGAAATGGACCCCTCTCATACCCCTTTATTACCCAGTTCTTTGAGCACAGTGGCTCCAACATGGTAGGTGCTCAACAGAGCGGCCACTTTGTTGATGATGTTACAACTAAGGGCTAGGGAGAGAGGTTTGGAGTCTCAAGAGATGGGGAAGATCCAGGTAACACTTTATGAGGGAGGTAAAATATGTGCTGATGAGTGGCAGAGTGACTTACACTTCATCTTTACTTTATTAGAAGAAAAAAAATCAATGAATGGAAGGAGCATTAGAGAATAGAGGGCAAGAAATAAAATGAGGTAAAGAAAATAAACATGATAAAATGTCACAGAGGTAAGGTCAAAGATACAGAAAAGGAAGAAATTTCCATGCCTTCTTTTAAAGGTGTCCCTTTCAGGTGGTATTATGTGATGTCCTGGAGTGAATAATTTTTATGATCTCAGAGGTGCATCTGAGAACTAATCAGCATAATAATAAATCTCACAGAATTAACTTACAAATTAAGAAGGGATACAATAGTTCTTGTTTGAACAGAGGCTTCAAGTTAAACGGCAAGGAAAGTACAGAAAATTCTTTTAGTAGTTTGGTGTATCCAGCAGTCTGATGGGGGGCGGTGTGGGAAACCTGATGTATTGCTTCCTTAATGTCACTCATCAGTCCAAACACTCCCAACCAACTGTGGCCCATCCCTGCCTGTCCACTCAGGTCATGATAACACACTGGGCTCCCCATTTTCCCCTTCACATAGCATGTTAGGCCCTCTCCCCAGACACTCACCTTGCTGGGAGGGTCTACTTTTTCCTGCCTTAATAACCCTAATGCCATCCATCTGTCAAACCCCTATATGGTCCCATCTCTAGTAAGTGTTTTGGAATGATTTCACATGTGAATTATGTTTCATGTTTTTATGTTCTAAGCTTCTTAAGTGCAGAGATGATGTCTAATGCTACTTTGAATTTCCCACAATGCTATCTCTAGAACTGGAATGTGCAACATTCAAGACATAACTGTCTTAGTGACTGTTACCCTTGCCTTGTTTGTTTATGTGTTAGTGGGCTTCCTAAGACAATACTGATGATTAATTTCTGAGTAAAGTTTAGAATTCAGATTGCATACTTCATCCTTTAGGATTTTTTAGAATCTTGGAAAGCAGATACTCTGAAAGTCCAAATTCCCCAAGCTTTAAAGCAATGCTTTATAAATTGTCTTCTATGGCACAACAGAGTTCTTTTGCAAAGGGCTATACAGCAAAGGAATCTTGAGTGTGGATTTTGGGTTTGAGTGTGCACATTTACCAGTTGGGCAACTTTGGGCAAGTTTGAGAGAAAAAGAGCTTATACGTTTATTCATCTGTAAAATGAGAATCATGTCTAACTCAAAGGAATGTAGTGAGGTTTCAGAGAAATAATGCTTTCCCAGTGCCACACATACAATGAGAAACCAATAATTGTTATAGTTATTAATAATTATGATTTATCCAGGAACCATCAGATCTACCTCTAGGCAATATCCTCTACCTAATATAATTAATTATTCCAAACTAGTTAAGTTCTAATTGAAAGTGGAATTGTACAGCATTGGCCAACTAAAGACCACGGGTGACGTTCAGTTGGCCTAAACTGAACTGGCAGGTAATATTGCAAGTAGCTTTGACCAGGTGTCTTGTTAAGAAAAGTTTTAGCAAGGATGGATTCTGGGGAAAGGCTAAGTAATAACAGTACAAACCAGGTCATCAGGGATATCAACACCATGTGCTCTTAATAGGGTACTCTGAGAGAGGTACACCACCTTTGTGTGATTCTTCCCAATAATGCATGACCTCAATCTAATCATGAGGAAGCATTAGACAGCTGGCCTGCTGCTTTGCCTTTTTTACTGGGTTCGTGACTGATCTCACCAAGAGTGTGTCATAGGGTACAGCAAGGTCTTTGAATGTAAACTACTATCACAAATATGCATTTTAATTAAAATTGATTTCAGATATAGAGATTCCCCTGACTTTCTCTTCTGAAGTGTACTTGTCTGTAAACAGGTGGCCACAAGGATATTGAAAAATACTCCTCCATTTTTTACTTAAGTCAAAAAACCTAGTCCAGTTAGGGACTAAATTATTTCCATCCATTTCAGAATGACAAAGGTTGCCATTGCCATAAGAATCTAGGTGTCTATATTGCAAATTCTGGACATTTCTTTTCATATCTTTTCTGCCTGTTGTCTCCCAAGTGCTCTGAAATTCTACTAAGTATCACAGTAATTGTACAATGATTGTGCTCTTTGCCTTCTATTGACTGAAGACCATACCAGATGTTTGGAGATTAAAGAAAATATTGCACTTAAGTTTCCTGGAGTTCCATGGAGGACAGTGGACAAACAAAATAATTCTTAATGAATATAAGGCAGCATTTTCCCTGTGGCAGGTGAGTGGTAGGCAGTTTTAAGAGCAAAAGAGCACTGCTAGCTGGGATAGCCAAGATGGGCTTAATAGACAAGGCAGGAATTACTTGATATTTTAAGGAAGTAGGATTTGGGAGGAACAGAAGTACATTCCAGCAAGAACAAGGCCACAGGTTGGAGTATGCATGGTGTCTTCTATGAACAATGAGTCAAATCAGCTGACTTGAGAGGAATTCTTCCTGGAAGTAAACTTAGAAAAGTGGTTAAGGACCTCACAAATAAAGAAATTTGGTTTTATTTTATAGGGGAAAAAAAGAATCACAAAGATTTTTTAGGGGGGCTAATATGGTAGTAAAGAATAGGATACATTTTAGAGCAAGTGGATATACTCAGCAGTGAAGAAATTA
Organism: Chaetophractus vellerosus; assembly: GCA_004027955.1. Classification (NCBI taxonomy): domain Eukaryota; kingdom Metazoa; phylum Chordata; class Mammalia; order Cingulata; family Chlamyphoridae; genus Chaetophractus; species Chaetophractus vellerosus. The sequence continues at coordinate 9,301 of PVKH010020057.1, read as the reverse complement.
TAAAGGCTATTGTGATTGTTTAAGGTCAAAACATTACTGGTGGCAGTAGCAATAGGATGGAAGGAAAATTAGAGAATTTTCTGAATATGGGGAGAAGAATGAAGAGGAAGCATTACTGATGTAAGGCAATGGGGAGGGGTAGAAAGAGGACATGCAAGAAATCAGGAGACTGGTGATCTGACACATCTTCTCCAACTGGCAAGCTCTGTGCCTCAGGCAAGCCAGTTAACTTCTCCGAGCCACCGCTTAATCATGTATGAGATAAGTAATTATAATATAAGGCTTTGTTCCTCAAACTTACTTGAGAATGAAACAAGAATTAGTAAGAAAACATTTTGAAAAGTTAGAAATATCACTCAAATAATTATTGCCATTACTGTGCAACTGCAATCTTTCTGATTCATTAATTTTACAAGCCTTGCCCAGCTTAAGGGATTTGGAAGCAGTGTGGTTAGCTAGCATATGTGTGTTTCTGGAGGGAGATCAAAATACCGCTCTGCATCACTGCAGGAAGGGAATTTCCTATTTCCAGGCAAAACAATAAAAAGGCAATCTCTCCCCCAAGAGCTTGTCTCCAAAAGACATGATTCTCATAAAAATAATAATTGAGGCATAACCATATGCAGTACATGAACATTATCCTCGGTTCCCCTGCTGGGGAAGGAAGTTTCCACTGGCCATAATAAGCATGAAACACCCAACAGAATCACAAGCCTGTGTGAGCACTCAGGCAAGGCTTGCTGCTGCTGCTGCTTTAGGTTCAGGCTTTCAGCACTCACTCTAATAGCCAAGCATAAAACCAGTGCTCTGAGAGTTACTGAGCATGGCCTTAAGCTAGGTACGTCTGCATGGCCTTAAGCTAGGTACGTCTCCTGTGAGGGAGTGGGTTTCCTAGATCATCTCCTGGCCACTTGGTACTCACCACCCATGATTTTCCTACCCAGGTGCCTGCAGGTGACATAGAACTGCATATTTTAAGGGAGGTTGGAGCTGATGTTGTAGCTCTGGGAATTCTAAGCCTCTAAATGATAGATGAGATTCTGTCTATCCTTCAGGCCTCACACTAAAAACTGTAGTGTTACATAGCTGTCAGTGTGATGAGTACTGTGATTTCGGTAGTTCAACATTAATTGTTAGTGCTGTGTCTCCCACCCTGGAATAAATGTTTCATGTAACCTATGTCATTTAATCATCACTAGCACCTTCCAATGTAGGCACTTTTATAATGCCTATTTTACAGATGAGAAAACTTAGGCTTAGAGAAGACAAACCCTTTGTATAAAGTCACTGAGCTAATAAATGGTGGTTCTGTGATAACCCTGAAACCTACACCCATCTAAGAATTTTATAATTTTGTAAGTTCTCTGACATACTGGGAATGAAAGTCCTGCCCCACAATTTTACCTAAGTACCTGGCATGTACTAAGAACTCAATAAATATATTTAGGTTGATTAATCATAAATGAAATGAGAGTGGAAATGTAGCATCTGCAGCCCAGCATGAGAAGGAAATTAGCTGGATCAGATCCTCTGAGATCAAGGGGCCCTGAGGCTGACATTGGGAAAGGAGATAAGGAAATGGAGGAAATAAAGAACTAAAGACGTGAGAGATAGGAGAAAAGTGACAAAAGATAAATCAAGAAGTTAAGCAAGTAGAGAGAAAGGGCAGGCATTAGAAAATCTGGCTTCATTGTTTTCAGGTAATGGCTTTCTTAAATATTCATATTCAAGTATAGAAATGGGTCAGTTTAGTTATTTCAGAAATTAAATGTATGACCTGGAAATTAAGGCCCTAGATATCATTCCTGGACATACATACTAGGCACATAGGCCATTTGTTTTTTTGTTTTTGTTTTTGTTTTGTTTCCAACTTTGCCCGTTGCTGTCTTGGCTCTCCTTCCCTCCAAGAATGGAAATGGAGCTATCACTGAGAGGGGAGCAAACCGGCATGCAGCCGCCAGGCGTCACTCTTCTGCTCAGGCCTGGTGGACCCAGGGGGAGTTTGTGTCTTTGTGGAGTCAGGGGAAAGGTGCTATGGGACATGTCTGACCTTTCGTGGCACTTGCTGGTCCAGACAGCTTCTCAGCCACCACCCCATTTTTCTTCTTTTCCTTGCAACCGAGGCTTCTCACATTTGGTCCAATATGAATAGCCTTTTGTATTGTACAGGCGAGCACACTACTTTTGTTTCAAACTGTAGAAAATCATGGAGAAAACGATAAATATGAAATTTTCTTTATACGCAGGCCGATTCGCCCTCTGTTTTCACTGAGTCCATGTAGGGAATCTCAAAGGCAGACACAGGCCTCTTGATACGCAAGTAATTTTTAACAAAAAAATTAATTCTTTTAAATGAAATTTTATTGAAGTATGTCATTCATACATGAACATGCACAAACAATGTGTATAGTAGAAGTCGTGAGCTTACAAAACAAGCATGCATATCATCACACAGAGCTCCCACACGTCACCCCGCCACCGACACCTTGCCTTGTGGTGAAACATTCGCTACAAACTATGAAAGATCATCTTCACCGTAGAGACACCATCCATATCTTACATTTGGTGTTTTTTCCCCCAACCCACCTGATTAGTAACATCCTGTATTAGTAATATATACTTTTTATAGTTCATGAGAGAATCTCCTCATATTTGTTCTGCTAACCACAGTCCATCTGCACCACAGGATTCACTGTGTTTTACAGTCCTATGCTTGGTACAGACCATTCAAAGTGTACACTCAGAGACTCATTTTCATCACAGGGCTGTATTGTCATCACCTCAGTCAAAAGGAAAAATCCCATACCCCCTTTTTAACCCCCTATTGTTTTCCTTCAGAATTGATATAATATATTCTTTGCCATTGCTGCAAAAATATTACAATATTACTGTTAACTATTGTCCATAAGTTACATTAGTTGTAATTTTCCCATGTATCACCATATTCTTTACACTGTAAAAGAACATTCTTATATTTATACTGTTAACCACAATCTTCATCCACCATCGAAATCGTTGTTATACATTCTCTAGAGTATTTTCTAGCTTCCTTTCAATTAACATTTATGTCCACAGACTACCTCTTTCAGCCACAATCTCATTTATAAATCATCAGTATTAGTTATACTCACTATAATGTTTTACCATCAACTCTATTCATCTCCACGCTTTTACAATAAAACTTATTAAAAATTCTGCATACATTAAGCATCAGTTCCCATTCTCAACCCAAATTCTATTTCCTAGTAACCTATACTACAGTTTATCTCTGTGAGTTTACTCATCCTATTTAGTTCATATGAGTGAGACCATACGTATTTGTGCTTTTGTGTCTGATTTATTTCACTCAACATAATGTCCTCAAGTTTTACCCATGTTGTCATATGTATTCCAGTTTCATTTCTTCTTACAGTTGAATGGTATTCCATTGTATGTATATACCACATTTTGTTTATCCATTCATTGATTGATGGACACTTGGGCTGGTTCCATATTTTAGCAATTGTGAATAATGCTGCTATGACCATCAGTGTGCAAATGTCAGTTCACATTCTTGTTTTCAGTTCTTCTGAATATATTACTAGTAACAGGATTGCTGGAACATACAATAGTTCTATATTCAACTTCTTAAGGTACTGCCAAATTGTCTTCCACAGAGGCTGCACCATTCTACATTCCCGCCAAGAGGAAGGAGTGTTCCTATTTCTCCACATCTTCTCCAGCACTTGTAGTTTTCTGTTTTATTTTGTTTTTAATAATGGACATTCTATAAGGTGTGAAATGGTATCTCATTGTAATATTGATTTGCATTTCCCTAATAGCTAGTGCTGTTGAGCATTTTTTCATGTGCCTTTTGGCCATTTGTATTTATTCTTTGGAAAAATATCTATTAAGTCTTTTGCCCATTTTTAAATTGGGTTTCTTGTCTTTTTATCATAGAGTTGCATATTCTCTTTATATAACATGAATATCAAGTGTTTATTGGATATGTGGTTCTCTAATATTTTCTCCCATTGAGTAGGCTGCCTTTTTATTTTCCTGACAAAGGCCTTTGAAGAACACATGTCTTTAATTTTGAGGAGGTCTTGTTTATCTATTTTTTTCTTTTGTTGCTCTTACTTTGGGTGTAAGGTTTAAGAAACCACCGCCTGCCACAAGATCTTGAAGATGTTTCCCTACATTTTCTTCTAGGAGTTTTATAGTTGTCACTTTTATATTTAGGTCCTTGATCCATTTTGAGTTAATTTTTGTATAAGGTGTGAGATATAGGTCCTCTTTCTTTCTTTTAGCTACGTATATCCAGTTTTCCCAGCACCATTTTTGAAGAGACTATTCTAGCTCAGTTGGGTGGGTTTGATAGTCTTGTAAAAAATCACTGGACTGTAGTTGTGAGAGTCTATTTCTGAGTTCACAGTGCAGTTCCATTGGTCAATATGTCTATCTTTATGCCAGTACCATGCTGGTTTTACCACTGTAGCTAAGTAGTATGATTTAAAGTCAGGAAGTGAGAGTCCTCCAAATTCATTCTTTTTAAGACATTTTTGTCTACTCTGGACCCCTTACCCTTCCAAATAAATTTGTTAATTGTTTTTTCCATTTATGCAAAAAAAAGATTGTTGCATTTTTATTGGGATTGTGTTGAATATGTAAATCAATTTGGGTAGAATTGACATCTTAATGATATTTAGTCTTTTAATCCATGAGCATGGAATGTCCTTCCATTTATTTAGGTCTCCCTTGGTTTCTTTGAGCAATGTTTTGTAGTTTTCTGAATCCAGGTCCTTTATATCCTTGGTTATAAATTTATGTTAGGCTCTAATTTATGTTAGGTGTGTATAATTAGGGGTTGAGTTTATTATACATGATAGTATTTCTCCTCCACAGCTCCCCACTTCCAGTTCTATTCATTTCACTTTTTTTTTTTTTTTTTTTTTTTTTTTTTTTTTTTTTTTTTTTTTTTTTTTTTTTTTTGGTTACCTAGCTTTAGCACTTCTGGCTCCAGGACCCAGAAGCCACTAATGGTGACTTGGAGAACCAGGAAGTTCTATAGCCTTGTGTGTATGTCTACAGGGGAAGAGGGTAGGAACATTGTCCAAAGAGGCAGTAACCAAATTAGCTGTGATTGTGATGGGTATACTGGCTTAACTACCTCGATACCCTTTGTAGTACTGGGTGTGTGTGTGGTGGTGGTGGTGGTGTGTGTGTGTGAGTGTGGGGAGCTGTTAAAAGTTCATTCCAAATTCTAAATAACTGATTTAAGAAAGCAATGTTTGGAACACAATTTTTTCATAAATTTGGAACTGCCTTTGAGTTGATCATTTAATCATTTCCTCTTTTATTTCTGAGCTAGAATATATTTCCTTGTCTCTCCTAAATTTAGATGTGGCCAAATGACAGCAATCAAGCCCAAGAATGTGAACCTAAGTTAGGTGCACTCCTTCCCAACCCCATACATAAACACACCCCCTGCCAATCTTCTCCCATGCCTAATCCTCCATGCTCTTTCCCCCATCCTGATACAAATGTGCAGAGTAATCACGAAAGCTGCATGTTGAACATGATTGCCTCTGCAGATGGAAGAAGCCTGGGTTTCTTTCTAAAGAAGGAAAGCTGCCTGCAGATTAGGAACCTCCCATGTGGTATACTGGAGAATTTCACAAGAGTGAGAAATAAATCTAAAAATGTATAATAGCTCAAACACAAAGATTTATTTGTTACAGCAACAAATTGAGTTGAGAGAGATCTCCCTGTTTCTCTGAAATGGTCTTTTCCATAACTAAAACAGCAGCTAGTATTTTTTTTTTAAAGTAACCAATATCAACTGCAATGAATGTGCCACACTAATGAACTAATGAAGGATGTGTATGTGGGAGAGTGTGGGAGGTGTGGCGACTGGGGCATATGGGAATCCCTATAATTTTTGTGTAAAATTTAAGTCATTTAAGTATCTTTTTAAAAATAGAAAAAAATTTTAAAAAGAAAATAGTAACAAACTGGAGGAAAAAAAGTAACCGGTTATGAGGCAGGCCTGATTTTAAAAGGAAAAAAATAACATTGACTTATTCTTTAACAAATATTTATTGAGCAAGCATCATTTTGGGGAGTGCCAAGTGAAGGAGATATCCTTAATAGGAAAACAGATATATCCCTGCCCTCATGGGCTTACAATCTAGTGAGGAGACAGACTAAAAAGAGTTATAATTGGTTGACTGTGATATATTCAGGGGGAAGTACAGGGTGCTATGAGAGAGTATAACACGGTGACCTACTCACCCTTAATATCTCAAAAAGGAATTCTCTAACTCCACAATTTAAAGTTGCAATTTGCATAACTTAATATCTGGTTGAGACAGTAGCATTTGCAAAGTCCTGAGATGGGCAAGATCATTGCTGGAACAGAAAGAAAATTGGTGTGGCTAGAGCATAGTGAGTCAAAGAAAAGGGTCACTGGGAACCAGATCACACAGGCTCCCTTGGGTCTTGATGAGAATGTTGTGTGATATCCTATTCGTGACTATAAGTCATGGTAAGTTTTGAAGAGGAAGTGATATACAAATTACGCTGTAAGAAGATCACTTTAGCTGCTGTGTGTAGAAGCGATTAGAGTGAGCCGAAAATGGATACCTAGGAGCATATTATTTTAAATCACGTGAAAGATTATGGCTACTTTGGAATAGGAGTTGGCAGTATAGCTAGAGATAAGAAGTGAGTCAAGATATATTTGGGTGTAGAAATAACAAGACTTGATGATGGATTAAGTGTGAAAGCTGAGTGATAGTGAGAAGACAGAGATGATTCCCAGGTTTCTGGTTTAAGCAGTCTGTGGAGAGAGATGTCAAAGCCTGGAGGAGGAATAGGTAAGTAATTTTACATGGTGCGAATTAAAGGGCCCAAGGCATTTACCCTCCTTAAATTTACACAAAACCTGAAATGTGATCAATTGGAGATTGCATGTGGGAAGATAAACATATTAAAACAAATAGAAAACACGTGGGAATTTAAAGGGAACTCCCAATCACTCCACTCCAAGAATGAATGAATTTTTTAACATACTTTTTAAATTTGTTAAAAGATACTTAGATTACATAAATGTTACATTAAAAATGAAGGGGATTCCCATATGCTCCACTCTCTACGCCTCCCACAATTTCCCACATTAACAACATCCTTCATTAGTGTGCTACATTTGTTACAATTGATGAACACATATTGGAGCTTTGCCACTAAGTGTGGATTATAGTTTATATTATACTTTAAAGTCCCTCCCGCACAACTTCGTAAGTTATGACAAAATGCCTGTATCTGTCATTACAACGTCATTCAGGACAATTCCAATGTCCCAAAAATGCTCAGATATCACACCTATTTTTCCCTTCCCCTTCCCTCAGAACCTCCTGGTGGCCACTGTCTCCACATCAATGATAAAAGTTCTTCCATTGCTAGAATAACACTAAGTCTATGGTAGAACAACAGTAAGTCTACTCTAGTCTTTCATTCATTTCCCAATCCTGAGGATTCTGGGATGGTCATGCCCCCTCTGTCTCTAATGAGAGGGGGCTTAGGATCCATGGGGCAGATGGATGGGACTATATTGCTTGCAGTTTGTAGACTCTCTGTTCCTTTGGATGGTCATTGTCCATTATCATCTCCTTGTTAGTTGTCCTGGGTCAGTCCAATGAACTGGAGAGTAGGTGTTGCAACTCTATTGAGATTCAGGGCCCAACTGGCACATGGAAAGTCCAAAGATCTAAGTCTCTTGAACATAAACCTATCAACTCTAGTACTAACTATAGGTTCAGATAGAAGGGACAGAAAAGCCATGTATATGGAAACCACAAGTGAGCTCAACTCTGCTACACTGAGCAGCATAAATTCCAAAGTAGGGCCCACTGACAGGGCACCAAACTCCTGAGCTGTCAGCCCTGCCTATAGTGTCTGGATGTCTCCAGAGCCCTCAGGACCCCCATTATTTGAGGTAATATTTACTGTGGCATAAGAATGAATTAATTTAATCAGCTTTTTTTTCATTCCTTGTTTGTAGCTGAGATTTGCTTGATTAAGGGTTGATGTAATAGGATTTCAGGAATTGGGAAAAGACAAACTGGGCAGTCAGATTGTTGTCAGGAATAGTAGGTTTGTGTAGAGTGGGAAAAGGGAATCAAATATGAGATTTTACAAATGAGAATGTCTCCCTCCTAAATTATGAGTCGTCAGAGGGCAAAGTCCCCATCATCCATCTCTGTATTTCCATAGAATCTAGCACAGCAAATTTTTGTGCTCAGAAGTATTTATTGAATTAAAGTGCAAACAAGAATGTAGAAGAGGTTCCAAGAGATACTTTACCTACCTTAATTCCAGAATTAGTCCTAAATTACAGAGGCCCAGACAAGTGGACTCCTATGCTGACTCTTCCCGTGGGCTCCTCTAAACAATCTGTAACTTCAGAATTGCTCTGGAAGAAACCCTAATCAGAAAGACTCCTTGGTCATCATTAATTGGACAACAAATCAGAGACTTCTTGATGTTGGCAGTGAGTGGAGAAAGGGGAAGAAAACACAATTCGCTTACACTGTTCTGCCTATGTGATAATGTCTGATATTGATTCATGTAATTTATATGGGGATTTTGGTCATTCTTTAAGGCTTGGATGTGACATAGACCCCCTGCCCCCAACCTGGCTTATAGAGAGACACAGTCTGTGTAGAAAGCATTAAGATATTTAGTATTGAGGAAACTTATACCAAGTGGTGATTTCTGATTCATAGAGAGGAAAGGAAAGTATTTCAGAGATAGTTATCAAATGAAAAACATTAGAAAATATTCCATTTTTCTGAGGATGTGTGTATGTATTGTGTATGTGTGCATATGTGTGTATGTATATGTGTGTGCATGTATTAGCTGATAGAAAGGATTTGGCATGTGGGAGTTACCTTATGGAAAAGGAGGAATTAAATGAGAGTGAACCTACTATTAATTAGTTTGTGGAAGATTTTGAGAGGAAGAATCAAGAGTTATGTTTTGAGTGTGTTTGAGATTTTTATCAGATATCCAGGAGAAGATATTTATGTAGAACTCAGCTAAGGCAGCTGTTTCAGTCAGCCAAAGGGGTGCTGATGCAAAATACCAGAAATCTGTTGTTCTTTATAAAGGGTATTTATTTCGGGTAGAAGTCCACAGTTACCAGGCCACAAAGCATAAGTTACTTCCCTTACCAATGTCCACTGCCACAAGTTGGAGCAAGATGGCTGCCAATGTCTGTGAGGGCTCATGCTTCCTGGGTTCCCATCTTCCCAGGGCTTGC
>PVKH010020056.1:0-14688 GCA_004027955.1 Chaetophractus vellerosus | reverse complement strand
TATTGATGAAAATCATGGCACACTAATTCCCAGCTGTTTTGTTAATGCTGGTTAACAAAAATCATATGTCAACCTAAAGCACAATATCATAAGAAGGAGAAATTTCACATTAATAAAGTTCATGAAGAATAATGAAAACTTTTCAGGTAATGTCAGAAAAACAAAAGAAAGAAATCAGATTGATTTTGCAAGCAACAACATTTCAACTGGACTTTCAAAAGGTATGATCAATATTTTGTTCTTGTCAATGACTACATTATTAAAATAGTGTGATGACATACTTTGAAGGACTGGATTAGAATTCAAATTAGCTGAGCATATAGAATTGACAAAAGATGCAAGGGAAACTAACATTTTTTTTGAGTTGTTACCATATTCTAAGCCTATATAAAGAACACCAGGTCCGTTAAAACATTCAATTTTCACAAAAACCTTAAGGTGCAGAGAGTTTTAATCATTTTCTCAAGGTCGCCATTCTGGCCCAGCATGGGAGACAAGATTTACAGCCAGGTCTGTCTGCTTAATGATCAATTTGTTAGAGAGAAAATTTCAGTAAGTTGAAACATGCATTTTTTTCATTGACTCTAACTATGAAACTGGAAAATATATTCACTTAGAAAAAATATATTGATCCAAAGATGTAATAAAAACATCACATATAAGAATTCTGAAAGCTCTTCTAATCCTCAAACTGAATTGAAAAGAAATTTTAATGAAATGATTATAACACTCAAAGTAATTAACAAAATCAAATACTGAACCTTCAAATATTAAAATTAGAAACATGTTTCCTTGTGGTTAGAGCTATGTGAAAGAGTAGTTTTAAAAGCATTCAGCTGCTTTTTAAAAATTCCACATATTTCCTTTTAAACTCCCCCAAATTTATAAACTATAGACCTAATCTTGGTACTTCAAAAGCTTCAAAACAATTTGTGCTTATAAATTCTTTATCTTTACTTAGTTACTTGCTTCCTAGGGGTACTCCCTGGTTGTTTATTAACTAAGGATTTCTGTTTTACAGAACAGGAATACTCATAAAGTACATTTAGTTGAACCGTTGGTTTTGATCCCTTGTAAGTTGTTGATGTTCCTGGAAAAAAAATCACTCCTTTTCATGTATATCTTTCTTAGAACTAAAAATTATATGTGTAGGGATGGTCTGTAGCAATAGTAATCCAGTACCTCTATTAGGTACTATTAAAAGCCTTGGCTTCCTAATTTATTGTCGTCATTGTTATTGTTTTTATAGAAGTTTGGGTTTAGAGGACAATTGTGCATAAAATAGAGGATTCCCATATATCACCCTATTAACACCATTCATTGGTGTGGTACATTTGTTAAAATTTATTAAAGTATATTTTTATCATTGTATCATTGTATTATTATTAGGGTTTACCTTAGGGTTCATTGGTTGTGTTGTGCAGTTCCATGGATTTTTATTCTAGTAATATATATATAACCTAAAATTTCACCTTTTAATCACATTCAAATATACAATTCAGCACTGTTAATTATGTTTACATTAGGTGCTACCATCACCACCACCCATTACCAAAACTTTTCCATCATCCGAAATAGGAAACTCTATACATTTTTTAAAAAGATTTATTTTTATTTATTACACATTCCCCCCCCCCCTTTTTTTTGCTTGTTCTTGCTGTGTTCATTTTTCTCTGAGTTCCTCTGTGTCTGCTTGTCTCCCCCTGCTGGGGCGACCTGCCGAGTCAGCTCACCAGTGCAGAGGCCTGCCTGCTCGTGGGGGCTTGCCCTTGCTCGCAGGGGCTTGCCTTTTTGCCCGCAGGGGCTTGCCTTTTTGCCCACCCACGGGGGCTTGCCTTTGCCTGCAGCAGCGTGCCCCGCGCGCAGCGGCGTGCCCCGCCCGTAGTGGCATGCCCTGCCCGTGTTGGCTTGCCTTCTCGAGGTGGTCCGCCTGTTCGAGGAGGCCCAGGGACCGAACCTGGGGCCTCCCATGTGGTAAACCAGCGCCCTACCAACTGGGCTATACAGCCGGCCCCCAAACTCTATACATTTTAAGCCTTAACTTCCCAGTCCCTATCCCCATCCTGTCCCTAGTAAACTACATTCAAGATTGTGGCTCTATGAGTTTGCTTATTCTAATTATTTCATATCAGTGAGACCATACAATATTTGTCCTTTTGTATCTGGCTTATTTCACTCTATGAAACCATTGCCTAACATAAAATTCTGAAGATGCTTTCCTACATTTCTTCCAACTATTTTATAGTTCTATATTTAGGACTTTGATCCTTTTTGAGTTGATATATACCATACTGTTTTGACTACTGTGGCTTTGTAATAAGTTTTAAGACCAGGAAGTGTCTTAAAAGATTCAAGATTTTCTTCTTGAAAAGATTTTCTTTTTTGTTTTTTTAAAGATTTATTTTTTTATTTATTACATACCCCCCCTCCCCTTCTGCTTGCTCTTGCTGTGTATCCATTCTTGTGTTCCTCTCTGTCTGCTTTGTCTCTCCCCCGCTGCGGCAACGCGCCAAGACCGGTCACTGCGCAGGCGGCTTTGCCCCGCTTGTGGGCGGCTTCTGCTTCCATTCATGGCCGGCTCTGCTTCAGTTCGCGGGTGGCTGACTGCGCTCCGTTCACGAGCGACTGCCCTGCCCGCGGCAGCTTTGCCCTGTCCGTGGCAGCTTTTTGCCCTGCCCACAGAGGCTTGTCCTTCTCAAGGCGGTCTGCCCGCTAGGAGAGGTCCCTGGGAACCGAACCCGGGGCCTCCCATGTGGTACACTGGCACCCTATCCACTGGGCTATATGGCCGGCCCCGATTTTCTTCTTTTTTAAGATGGTTTTGGCTGTTTGGGGCTCCTTACCCATCCATGTAAATTTGATGATTGGCTTTTCCATTTTTGCAATGAAGGCTGTTGGAATTTTGATTGGGATTGTATTGAATCTGTAAATTGTTTGGAGTAGATTGCCCTACCATTTATTTAGGTCTTCTTTGATTTCTTTTAGCAATGTTTTATAATTTTCTGTGTACAAGTCCTTTACCTCCTCAGTTAGACTTATTCCTAGATATTTGATTATTTTAATTACTATTGTAAATGGACTTTTTTTCTTGATTTCTTCTTCTAATTGTTCATTACTAGATTATAGAAACCCTACTGATTTTGAGGTATTGATATTGTACTCTACTACTTTGCTGAGTGCATTTATTAGCTCTAGGAGCTTTGTTGTGAATTTTTCAGGATTTTCCGTATATAGGATAATGTCATCTGCAAATAGGTAATGTTTTATTATTCCTTTCAAATTTGGATGCTTTTTATTACTTTTTCTTGCCTAATTTTCTGGCTGGACCTTCCAGCACAATGTTGGGTAACAGTGGTGACAGTGGGCATCCTTATCTTGTTCCTGATCTTAGAGGAAAAGCTTTTAGTCTTTCCCATTAAGTGTGATGTTAGCTGTGGATTTTTCATATATGCCCTTTATCATGTTGAGGAAATTTCCTTCTCTTCCAAGTTTTCTGAGTGTTCTAATCAAGAAGGGATGCTGGATTTTGCCAAATGCCTTTTTGCATCAATTGAGATGAAGGGACAAATTTATGGTTCTATGTTCATAGAAGATTTTAACACACCTCTTTCAATAATGAAAAGAACATGCAGACAGAAGATTAATAAGCAAATAAAAAACTAACAAGACCTAAGAGACATACATAGAACACTTCACCCAACAGCAACAGAATACACATTCTTCTCAAGTACACGTGGATCATTCTCCAGGATAAACCATAAAGTAAATCACAAAACAGGCCTCAGTAAATTGAAAAATATTGAAATCATAGAATGCATCTTCTCTAACAACAATGGAATGAAACTAGAAATCAATAACTGAGGAAAAACTGGAAAATTCACAAATATGTGGAAATTAAACATGTACTCTTAAGCAACCAATGGGTTAAAGAGGAAATCACAATGGAAATTAGGAAGTATCTTGAGGTGAATGAAAATGAAAATATAATAGACCAAAGCTTATAGTATGCAGCAAAGGTGGTGCTGAGAGGGAAATTTATAGCTCTAAATGCTTACAATGAAAAAGAAGAAAGGTTTAAAGTCAGAGACCTAGCCTCAAGACTTGAAAAACTAGAATAAAAACAAATTAAACCCAAAGTGAACAGAAGGAAGGAAATAACAAAGATCAGAGCATATACTACTGAAATAGAGAATAAAAAATAGAATCAACAAAACCAAAAGTTGGTTCTTTGAAAAGATCAATAAAATTGATAAAACTCTAGCTGGCTGAAAAAGAAAAAAAGAGAGGATATAAATATTGACAATCAGAAATGAAAATGGGGTCATTACTTCCAATCCTGCTGAAATAAAAATGACTATAAGAAGATTCTATGAACAACTGTATGCCAATAAATTAGATAACTGTCAATTTGTCCCTTCAAATCTGCCAGTATTTGCTTCATATATTTTGGGGCTTTGCTGTCAGGTGCGTATATATTTATAACCATTACTTCTTCTTGTTGAATTGATCCTTTTATCTAAATATAATGACCATCTTTGTCCCTGGCAACTATTTTTGACTTAAAAATTATTTTATCTGATATTAGTACAATGACCCCCACTCTCTTTTCATTACTACTTACATGATATATTTTTCCATCCTTTCATTTTCAATCCACTTATCTCTTTGAATTTAAAGTGAGTCTCTTGTAAACAGCATATAATTGGGTCATGCTCTTTTATACATTCTGCCAATCTCTGCCTTTTGGCTGGAAAGTTTAATCCATTTATATTTAAATTATTACTGATAATGCAGGACTTTCTTTTGCCATTTGTTATTTAGTCGTTGTAAGTCTTATAACATTTTTGACCTTCTGTTAATGCCTACTTTCATATTTATTTGATTTGTTGTATTTTACCATATTGTGTCCCTTCTCATTTCTATCTGGATATATTTTCATATATTTTCCTTGTAGTTACCATTGGGTTAAAATTTGGTATCCTAAACATATAACAATCATATATAATTTGATACCAACTTGACTTCAACAGCATACACATTCACTTTTACTATATCCCTGCATTCCCTCTACCTTTTCTGTACTTGTTACAAATTATATCTTTGTTTTTGTATGTACAAAACCATAGATATATGATTTATCATTATTTTTATGCATTTGCATTTTAGCACCTGTACAAAGTAAGAGGTGGAGGTATATTCCAAAAAATACAATACTAAATAATACTGGCATTAATATTTACCCAAATGGTTACCTTTACCATAGGTTTTGTTTCTTTTTGCCACTTTGAACCACAGTCTTGTGTCCTTTCCTTTCAGTCTGAACAACTCCCTTTAGCATTGCTTGTAGGGCAGGTCTAGTGGTGATGAACTCCCTCTGTTTTTGTTTACCTGGGAATGCCTTAAACTCTCCCTCTTTAAAAAAAAAACTTTATTTCAAATTTTTTAAAAAATCAAATAGAAGAAGGCAGTTGAACAAGTTATGAAAGCATTATTTCTTAAAAAGTTCTGTCTAGGCACTTTATCTCATTTAATTCCAACTACTAACTCAGTTGTCCCCCTAGTGTTCAGAAACTGATTAGTTAAAAGATGGTCAAGCTCCCCTTATTAAAGAAAAAATGAAGAGAAAAAATGGTTAATCATATTCATATCTCACAAAACCAAACACTTTTTTTTTAACCTTTAGCACTCTTCCTCATTTTTGAAAGAACATCTTCCTGGATATAAAATTCTTGGCTGGCAATTGTTTGCTTCCAGCACATTGAAATATTTCAACATATTTCAACTCACTGTCTTCTTGCCTACTTGGTTTCTGGTAAGAAACTGGCATTTAATCTAATTGGGACTCCCTTTTACATAAAACATTGCTTTTCACTTGCAGCTTTCAAAACCCACCTCTTGTCCTTGCATTCGACAGTTTGTTCATTACGTGATAGTCCATGTTTTTCTTAAAGTTTATCCTGTTTGGTGTTCTCCAGGTTTCTTGTATGTGCATACTCATGTGTTTTGCTAGGTTTGGATAGTTTCCTTTCATTATGTCTTTGAATATCCCTTCTGCCAGTTTCTCTCTTCTCCTCCCAGGACTCCCATAATGCATATATAAGTATGCTTGATGATGTCCCAGAGGTCTCTTAGACTGTTTTTACTTTTTATAATTCTTTTTTCTTTCTGCTCCTCAGTCTGACTTATTTCAATTGTCTTGTATTTGAGTTCACTAATTCTTTCTTCTGCTAGCTCCAAATTACTGCTGAAAGCCCATTACTCTATTGAGAGTCTCATATTGTTCAGTCATTGTTTTCCTGATATCCTTTAGTTCTTTCTCTGTATTTTTCTTCATCTCCTTGAGCATATTGAAGATCATTTTTAAAGTCTTTGTCCAGTATAACCACAGTCTGGTCATCTTCACTGGTGTTTTCCGGATTTTTATCCTTTTCCTTTAGATGGGCCATCATTTCCTATTTCTTTGTTTTGTAATCCTTTGTTTCATACTGTACATTTTAATATTTTAAAATGTTGACTATGGGATTTATTCCCTGAGAAGTCTGTTTCTTGATTTTGTAACCAGCTGGTAATATGACAGAGATTTTCTGGGGTGTTAGCCCTCCTTATCAGGCAGATCTGCTCAAGGCAAATGCAAAGTGTAGGGTCCTCCCTGTGTTTGCTGGGCTTGTGTCTTGTCCTGGGCTTGTGTTTGCTAGTGGCTGTAGGAGTTCCCCTATTTAAAGGATTGTGAATGCCCCCTCTACTTTCCTGGAGACAAATCTTCTCTCTATCCTGGGTATTCCACTGCTGGAATTAAAGCAAATAAGCCTTTGCTCCAGGCCTTCCATCTCAATTTTTTCTTACACTGCTTTCATTGTCTCAAGCTTCTTTTGCCTAGAGGACAAATTCTGGGAGGGGTTCATGCCTGAGAGGAGTTTCCCAAGTCAGTCTTTCCCATCCAGGGACTAACAAAGGTAGCATCACCTGTCCAAATTGCCCTGGAGAGAGGATAAGGATGGGTTAGGAAGGATGCCAGGAGCTTCTTCCAGGTCTCCTCAAAGTTGCATTTTCTTGACCTGCAATTGCAGCCCTTCAACTGTCCTCTGCAGCTCTGAGGAAGCGTACTGTCTTTAAGTCTCCTCTACCACCTTTGTCTGGGACACATTAGAATCATGGCCACCCTCATAGTTGGACCCCCAGTGATCTGAAGTAGCTAGTCTAAAGCCTGTGCTGTCTTCTGCAAGAGTGGGGGCTGGGTGATGGTAACCACAGTATGGAGAAAGCAATTCTCTGATGTTTGCCGCAAATTACCAGCCTCTTCCTCCATTCTTCCCTGGATTCTGTACAGTGTTCTACATGACTTTGGAGTTTCAAAATAGTTGATTCAGATAGTTCCTGCCTAATTAATAGTTGTTCTGGTGGAGGGACTGAATCCTGAAGCTTCCTACTCTTCCCATAGTTCTCTTCTTAATTTATTGTTTATTCAATGTTCATTTCTTCACAATGAGAAAAATGACTCAAGAACTTTAGTGCTGTAGCAGAAACATAGAGCTCACCCCCAGGGCATAAAAGCAGGAGGAGAGCATATAAGCAGGAGGAGAGCATATAGGACTTGGGGACAGGCCTCTAGTTCCAGTTTTTTTCTCAGAGTCCTATTAGAATTAAATATTCAATTTTGGACTCCGTAGGCAAATAGTGGGAGGTTTAGAGAATGTCCAGAAAAGAGCTGTGAAAATGATAAAAGACCAAAGAAATAGGCCTTATGAGAAATCTAAAGGAACTCAAGCTACTTATTCTATAAAAGAGAAGGCTAAGGTGGGATTTAAGATCTGTCTTTATGTCACTCCTGTGGTGGCATCCCCCTAGGAAGCGGATTAAGGCTCAGAATGAGGACAACAGCAAGGACTGTAACAGTCTAGAACAAATTGCTTAAGAGGAGTTTGACTTAAAAAATAGGCTCAAAACATCTTTGCCTATATAGCACAAGGATAGATTTATAGTCAATCAGCAACAGCACTGGCCCCAGTTCCAGGGCATTCATTATTCAGAGAGCCCAAGGAGATCCAGACCAAAACTGTAAACCCCCTAGTTCCTGGCCCCTTGTTTTGTTTTCAGGGGATTCCTTTAGGGGAACACTGAAGACTTGCTAATGGCAATGTGCCCTCAGCAGATAATCCAGCGTCCTGGAAGGAATTCTGGTTTGGGATTCAAGCAGCTCTAGATTGAAGCTCCATCTCTGCCACTTTATCAACTGGTAATTTCTTAATTCATACCTTGTCAGAGATTTTGTTTTCTCAACTGTGGAATGTGGATGATAACATTTAAAATGCTGCTTTGTGGGTCAAATGAGACAATATTTGCAAAGTGTGTGGTATGCAGTAGATGCTTAATAAGCCTGGGTTCCTCTCCGTTTCCATAATTGAATGGACTGTAGGAATGAGAAGAGTGGAAGGAGTGTTCAGTTGGAGAATAGGAACTGCATAAATTTTATAGCTAAATTTCAACTTTCCAAACACCAACAATATGAAGAAACTACCCTCAAAGAAAACTAATCATCCGGTGAGGGTTCTGGAAGGCTCAGATTCCTATTTATTGCATCCTGAGGTCTATTACATTTCTCAGGTGTTTCCAAATACAAGATTCATCTCTGGGCACTTTTCCTAGCACAACAGCTCCCTGTTATTGCCCCTCCATTTTACAAATGAGGAAACGGAGGCCCTGAAAGATTATGTACTTGCCAAAGACCACATGGTAACTAAGTCCTGGAGCTACACTGGAACCCAGGTTTTTTCTGAATCCCAAACCTGAGGTGGGGACGGGGAGGAAGAAATGATAGGACCCACTCAGCCACACAGAGCACCCAGAGGCAAAGCCAGAATAAGAATTCAAAGCTACAGGGATTGGAGCAACTGGTAAGCCATCAAGCCCTGGCACCTGGAATCTGTTACCATTTCTAGATGCCACAGAAGGATGTTCCCAGGAGTCAGGCCTGAGCAACCTGCTTGACACTCATAGTAATAGGTGTGTTACAAGGAAGACAGAGGACTGTTTACTTCCTCAGGCTTAATCTCTTTATATCTTAGGTGGATTTCTGAGGGTTCAGAAAAAGCTCTCTCTGTTGCTGACATCAGTAAGGCTCGGGTGTCACTTGATTTACACTTCTTCCCAGCTTGTGCCAGTTTGCCTCTGTGCACCAAGAGATTTCCACTCACTTAAGGCATGCAGGTAGGAACCGAGAGATTCTAACTCACCATCAGGCCGTTCCAACCTGTTGCTACTTGCCTTTCTTCACCCAGTCACCAAGTTAATGGGTTGTATTAACAGTGATATTTACAGACAACAAATTGAACGGAAAAGCAATTTCCCTGACCATCCCCATTTACCAAAGGGCTTATTCACCATGGCATGCACACATGTAGGCCAGCTATTTCCCTGTGGCTCTTCTCCCCAAGTGCTTGCCAGATAACACATGTGTTTCTTTTAAGTTTTTCCGTGATTGAGGGAAGGAAGAGTAATGAAAAAGCGTACATCATATTGTTCCTGATGTTTGTATCCTGGTTATTACATCTTGCCTCACTTCAAAATAAAATTAAAAATTATTACCATGGCCTACAAGGCCCTTTATGATTTGGCTTCCCTACCCCTACCTCACTCTCACCCCACTAAGTCTCTGATTTCCTCTCCCAGCTTGGCTCCAGCTCCTCAAACACACTGAGCATGTTTACCTCAGGGCCTTAGTACTTGCTTTTCTAGATGCCTGAAACTCTCTTTCCTTAGAGAGTCCCATGACTCACCCCCCCACTTCATCTGCTCAGGTGTTAGCTAATCAAAGAGACCTTCTCTGACCGCCCTATCTAAAATGGCACCTTCAATCACTTTTTCTTGTGTTATCCCTTTATCCTGCTTTATTATCCTTCTTAGCATTCATCTATTTGACATTATGTTGTATATTTGTGTGCTTATTTGTATTCAGTCCATGCATGTGTGCACATACACAGCCACTGAGTGGAAGTTCCCTGAGGCCAATCACTGCCATAATCCCAGTACCTAGAAAAGAGCCTGGCTCATAACAGGTGCACGATGAATAGTGGTTGGATAAATATTTGTTTTCTGGGACTAGACTTTTTTTTTTAGGTACCGGCGACGTCGTATGTGGGAGCTGACACTCAACCACTGAGCCACCGTCAGCTCCCCTGAGTTGTTTGTTTATTTGGTTGTTTTTGTTTTTTTGGTTTTTTTGTTTTTGCTTTGTTTAGTTTTAAGGAGGCCCAGGGACTGAACCTGGGACCTCTCATGTGGGAAGCAGGTGCTCAACTGCTTGAGCCACGTCTGCTTTCCAGTCTAACTGCTTTAAGGTCATATAAAGATATCTAAAAGTTCTATATAGCTGATGACAGCTGGTCTCACAGAATAATAAAAAATAACTTAAGTTTTTGAATCAGTAAATTATTGGTAAATGTGCTTGAAGGAAAAGAAGGAAAGAAAGAAGAAAGAAAGAAAGAAAGAAAGAAAGAAGGAAGGAAGGAAGGAAGGAAGGAAGGAAGGAAGGAAGGAAGGAAGGAAGGAAGGAAGGAAGGAAGGAAGGAAGGAAGGAAGGAAGGAAGGAAGGAAGGAAGGAAGGAAGGAAGGAGGAAGGAAAGGAAGGAAGGAAGGAAGAGGTGGAAAGATCTAGTTTTCAGTTATAATGATACAATAATTCTAACCAAAGAGCACGCTAGACCTATTGCTGTTTTTAAACAGTATTTGGAACTTAAAACTTGTAGAGAAATATTCTCCAAAGAGCTCTAAATTCTGAGGCAGAGTATTTCATAAATCATTACAAACATCATGAAAAAAACACCTTGTGCTCCATTAAGGACACATTTTAATCAAATGACTTATACTAGAAGATGCAGAGCTCATAGTTCAAATGAAACCTTTACAAGTCAATAGCAAATATAAAGACTAGAACCCATGCCTTCCGTCTGGCGGTTTTCCCCCCAAAGAAGCTTACTTCCCCTAGTTGCCTTTTCCTTTATGCTTTTATATTAACAAATTACATTTTTTGCCCACAACCCCTTTTTCTCTTCTTTTTCCAAAGGGAAATTTATATTTATCTTTGAAGCCAAACCAGCACTTCCCAAACTGCATTCTAGGAAATTTGCAAGGTGTTTACAGATATTCCTCAAGTTAAATATATATGTATATATAATAATATATATACACACATATGGTATATACATCTATATAATATATAATATGTTCAGGAAATTCCTATGTTTTCTCTCTCTCTTATAGATATGCAATGCCTCTTAACATACTAAAGGGTCCGAGAAGCCATGATATACAGAAATTGTATTTCTTTGTTTGGCTCAGTGCTTCCAGAGGTTATTTTAACCATAGAAAATTACTTTTTTTCCTCCAGAAACTTCTCACAAACACAATTGCAGAAATGCTTCTTTCTATATTTCTGTCTATACACACACATGATTAACACATAGGCATTTAGAATACATTGTCTATGAACATAAAGATACAATGAAGCAAATTCATGTTGTATGCATAGAAACATATTTTTTGAAGTGCTATTATCTTGCCCACTGGCAGAAAGGACAAGTAAGAATAAACTAGGAGTTCATGCAAAGCTGAAGTTGCAGTTAACCAGCAGGAGAATAGGGCTGCAGGTATACTAGGCATGCTATTTAATTTAATTTATTTATTTTATTTTATTAGAGAAGTTGTAGGCTTATAGAAAGATCATGCAGAAAAAAATCTTTAGCATTTCACATGTGTGGCACATTTGTTACAACTGAAGAGAGAATATTATTATAATTGCACTAACTATAGTCCATAGGTAATATTAGGGTATTTATGTTGTACAGTCCTATGGTGGTTGTTGTGTTAATTTCATTCTAGCAACATATTTACCACCTAAATTTTCCCCACTTAACCACCTTCAGATATATATTTCAGTGGTGTTAATTACATCCACAATGCAGTTACCATCACCACTATACAGGCTATTTTATATTTTGTCCAGCACTCCTTTTGTAGAAACAGCTTCTCTGCACCCAAATAGTTGTAGTAGGAAATGCTATGCCTCTGGCCTCAGGACCCTGCCTGTACAGCAGTAGTCAACCGGTACACGGGTAAATTTCTGTACACAGCAAGGCCAATTAGTTTCTTCCCTAGGAATTTTGGATCCATGACTGAAAGCTCTTAAAAAAAAAGAATAGCGTCAGCATTGAGAGAGAAGCTGAGACAGATGGAGAAAAAGGAGGCCTTCTTAAAGAGCCCCCACCCTGATTCTCTTCCTGAGAAGGCAGATGCATCTTTGAGCTGTAAGATACCCCTAGCCCACTAATAAATCTACTTTCCACTTTCTCTCTGCCTTTTGCTAGAATTGGTTTATTAATTTTATTATTATTATAGAAGTTGTAAGTTTACAGAAAAATCATGCAGAAAATACGGAGTGCCCGTAAACCACCACCCTATTATTAATGCCTTGTCTTAGTGCAGGAGACTTTTTACAACTGATGAAAAAAATATTATAATTGTACTATTAACTAGAGCCCATTAGGGTTCCCTGTTTACATTAGGGTTTCGTTTGTGTTGTAGAGTCCTATGTTGTTGTTGTTGTTGACGTTTTTATTCTAGTAACATGTATTCAATCTAAAATTTCCCCTTTAGCCATATTCAAATCTACAATCCAGTGGCGTTCATGACATTCACAGCTTTGTGCTACCAACACCATCCTCCATCACCAAAACTTCTCCAACACCCCACATAGAAACTCTGTACAATTTAAGCATTAATTCCCCATTCCCCACCCTAACCCCAGCCCCTGGTAACCTGTATTCTGGTTTCTGACTGAATTTGCTGATTCTAATTATTTCCTATCAGCGAGATCACACAATATCTGTCCTTTATTGTCTGGCTTATTTCACTCAACATGACATCTTCAAGGTTTGTCCATGCTGTTGCATGCATTAGATGTTTCTATTCCTTGCAAACTGAGTAATACACGAGGGCAAGAGGGATGTAATGAATGAATCAAAGATGGCAGGGGCAACTGTGAGAACTTATGACCCATCACCTGTCATTTTCCATTCCTGAGGCTTTCTGTTTTCTCCTTCTGTGTTTTCAACAGGCAGAAAGTTCAGTTTTCGTGAAAGGAACAGAAACTAATTCTGCAGCTAAGAGATGCTAAGGTGACTTGCACTCAGATTTTCATCAGTCTGTCAAAACCTGGCTACTTTTTAAATGCTTCAAATTGCCCCGCCATTTTTTTAGAAATATAGCATAGTGCTGGATTGAAGTCCATAATTTGGGAAGGGGGTATCAAAAATAAATAAGCTAATTTTTGTAACCATTCATTTTAAATTAACTTTAAATGAAAGAATCACTTTTCTAGAAGTGAAGCCAATACAAAAGAGCTGATCAAGCAAATAACATTAAGGGAATACAATCAGGAAAGCATTCAAACCTACAATTGAAGAAATACAGACTAAAATAACACATCTTTTTCTATCAGCAAAGTTTGTGTGTGTATCTTCTTAGGAAGTAATTTGACAGTACATACCAAATGCTAGAAAAATGCCCATGCCCTTTGATCCTCCATTCAACTTATGAGAATAAGGAAAAATACTAAATATGAAAAAGTTACATACTTTAATATATTTAATACTATTATTTTAACAGTAAAAATGGAAACAAGAAACTAATTTCCAGCTAGAGAACAAAGAAGTAAATTTTACTATAGCTATTTGACGAATTATTATAAAATAATTATAGCAATGGTTGTGGAGACTACGTAAAAAATTAAAAATCACTAATTTTATATTAAAAAGTGGGTTCAAATTTGCATTTATAGCATGATTACAGCTATCTATAAAAAGAAATATGTGGAGAAAAGAATGAAACAAATTTACCAAATTGCTTACAGTGATTTAGTGAATGGTACTATCATTACTTTCATCTTTTTATATGATTGTATTACTTTTCTAATTTTACATATTCTAAGTGAAGAGAATTCAGTGAACTATAAGTGTTCATACTCCAAAAATCAGATTTTGAGATATATATATATCAATGCATATATATAGCCAACTAAAATTTCAAGACATGGAAGATGCTAAAGAAAGCATTTGTTAAGAAATGTAATTAAATCACTGATGTATACCTAGTATAAATCCTAGGGTAAGCATTATAGCAGATATAGTATAGTATATAATATAGTATAGAGTATAGCATATATCATACATGAAATAGGGTATATTCTAGAAAGGTACACAATGTTTCAGAGGTTGTTCATTGAATAAATATTTTTATATGTTCGCTAATGCAGTTCCTAGGCATGATAATATGCTGTTCAGCACAAACACGATAATTAGATTACTTCCTTTTGGCAAATCGTACTGTTAAATTTTCTTCTGAGAGAAAGCAAGCCTACTACTTAGTATTAGAAATACTAAACAGCCACTGGTTCATATATTGTTACTTTTTTATCAGCCTTTGTTCATGTGCATGAGAAAGACTGAGAAAGCTTCCCCCAAATACAACAAATTCCATCAGTATGCCACTTTGAAGAAAATCAAGTTGGTTATCATACCTGTTGTAATTGTCATTATTATTGCTTTACATTATAATTAAATTTTAACATTCTGGAGACACACTTCCTACCACAACAGTACTAAAACCTTTCTCCCAAATGTCCTTATGTGTTTTCCT